>SJYT01024161.1:173832-212259 GCA_006410635.1 Cephalophus harveyi | reverse complement strand
GGGGGGGGGGTAACTAAAATAGGTGAAAGAAATAATACTGTAAAAAATTGTAAAGATTTATATATCTGAAAATGACTGATTACATAACTGTTGTATCAATGAGATATTGAAAAAATAGAGAAAGGGGATAAGGATGGCTCAACTGGGCTCCCAATAATGTAAACATTAATAAATCAAAATCCAGTCAACATGTAAATGTCCTAAACTTTGATGAGAAGCCAGGTAAAAGCGCATACATTTGTGAAAACACAACAAACAGTATACTTAAGGTAGTTACATTGTTACTGTGTGCAAATTATACGTCAGTACACAGAAGGACAAAGTCAAATCAAGCTTATCTGTTGGAACAATGATTTATGAGAAAGTTACAATATTAAGTGATTTAAGGGAGAGACATTTCTATCCCTTCAGGAAACTTTGCAAATCCTCGGGGTTAACAAAAATACAAGAAAATTTCAGTAATAAAAATTAAATAAGCCAACAATGATTAAATCATAGAATTCTAGACCTTGTTGGAGCCTTCAAGATCATCATCCCTCCTAATTTAAACATTATATATGATTAAAAAAACTGAGGCTCAGAAAATTGTAGAAAATTATCCACAGGAATTTAGAGACAGAACTTCACCAGATGGCAGGACTGCAAGCTTAAAGCGCCTCGCCTTCCTTTTTTGTCATCCTGACTTCCTCCTCCTCCCACCTGCTATCCATCCCCACGGCTCTGTTTTCAGCTCTTGCTGGCTTTCTCTCACTGACTCATTAATTTCAGTGTTAATATTTCTCTACTCAATCAGTCAGTACTTTTGAGTTCCTACCATATGCCCAGCACTGTTTTATGAGAGGAAAGTACAGCATCGAACCAAACAGACTAAGTATCTTTCCTCACACAACTCAGTTTCTACGAATGTCTGTGCACATGGAGTCCAGGTAGTAATTTCTGGGATGTGGAGTTCTTACCAATCCAGGCTCACTGTCCTAAAGCCTCCTGCACATCATAGCAGCAAGCTGAGCGAGACAATAATCTCAGCTTCTCTCCAGATCACCTCCTCCTCCTGCCTTGCTTGTGCCTGAAGAAAGTTTGACTCTTTTTTTTTTTTTTTTTTTTTAAGATTGATTAACTTTTTAGCTGTGCTGGGTCTTTGTTGCTGTGCCCGGGCTTTCTCTAGTTGTGGTGAGTGGGGTCTGTGTTGTGGTGCTCTGGCTTCTTATCGCAGTGGTTTCTCTTGTCAGGGAGCACAGACTCTAGAGCGTGCAGGCTTCAGGAGTTGTGGCGCGTGAGCTGTGTTGCTCACTGGCATGTGGGATCTTCCAGAGCAGAGATCAAACCCATGTTTCCTGCATTCATCAGGTGGAATCTTAACCACTGACCACCAGGGAAGCCCTTGTTTGTTTGACTCTTCTTGAACCTCTCAGTCAACCAATTTCAATCCCCTAAGCTCTACCAAATCAGCATCTCCTTGTTACTTTGCTTCCTCTTTGGAATGTTTCAGTACTTTTCTAACTCATCTATCTCCTCTTGTCCCCACCTCTGATCTTTCCTAAATATTACTAATTTCCCTAAAACTTATTTCCTCTGTCAACCCCTTCACATCCACACCTTCACCCAGACAGACACACACAAATTACCCTTGGATCTTGTTCACGTTTCAAATTAAATGGCAACAATCTTTGTCAACAAAGGCAGTTGAAAGCATAGCTCCAACCTCCTCAAATCTTCTTCCGTCCCCACTGCAGGTCCCTGCTTTTGCTGCAGCCACAGTGGCTTCTTGGCTGCGCCCTTAGCCAATCCCCTGTTCTCTGACACTCTTCAGTCGCTCACTGCATTTCCTGCCTGGAGCCATCACCCGTCCACCCCCATCCTCAGCCTCTGCGTACATTTCATTTACCGCCTGATCTCAGAGACCTTCCTCAATCTGATCAGCATGATTCTTCCCTCCTTTGAATGCACTTATTTTTTCACTGTGTTGCATTATGGTTATTCTTACTTTTCATTAAAATGATTCAATGGATTTTCATAAAATGACACATCCTTCTTGGGGAAAAATTTTCAGGTATAGAAACCTGCTTTTAGCTCCTCATAAGAAAGAGACTACAATGAATGCACTGCTTTCTAAGCAAATAAGCTCTCTGCAGATTATGTAACAAGGAACAATTTCAGGTACAGAAATTTTCAGGTACTTTCAGGCATGCTGCTGCTGCTGCTGCTAAGTCGCTTCAGTCGTGTCTGACTCTGTGTGACCCCATAGACGGCAGCCCACCAGGCTCCCCCATCCCTGGGATTCTCTAGGCAAGAAGACTGGAGTGGGTTGCCATTTCCTTCTCCAACTTTCAGGTATAGAAACACCTAAAATCTTTTTATCCAGATATGCTCTTCCTTGAGCATCTCTCCATCCCTCAGTGCATATATACAAACATTGAAGACGTCTGTACACGTTCCCACAAATTAAATCAAATTTTCTGTTGTCTGTTTTTTTCCCTGTTGATATATTCTGGTGCTCTTTTAATGTTACTTGGTAGAATAGCAAAATGTAATTTTTAGTGGCCACAAAGTATTTTATTGTTTGGCTTTTCCATAATCTAACCACCACTGCTTGTTTTTTGTTGGTGGTGGTGGTAGTGGTTTTCATTTTAAGCTTGCCTTCATTTATTTATTAGGAGGTGCAGGGAAGAGGTTGTTGTGTGTTCTGGCCCTTGTGCTTAACACACCCCGTGTAAAACGCAAGTGAGCAGTCTGTTGTGGCCCTTGACAAGAACTGTCTGTGACATGCCACTTCTTGTGGTTCAGGATCTGAAAAAATGTTTGAAGAGCTTGTAAAGAGGTTAGAGAAGATTGACCTAAAATCCCAAGTAAAATTGTCGCCTTTTTTTTTTTTTAACTGCTTTGAACAGCGTTGTGCCTCCCATCGCCTGCAAGAAAGCCATTCATTGTTCCTTGTTACATAATCTGGAGAGAGCTTATTCGCTTAGAAAGCAGAGCGTTCAACGTAGTCTCTCTTACAAGGAGCTAAAAGCAGAATCTGTTCTGCGTCTCTGAGGCATTCTTCACAGCACAGACCTCATGCTATCGCTAATTAGCCAGAGTGTTCCCAGCCAAAAACCCCAGTGCCTGGGCTTGATAAAAGTCGGTTGTTTTTTTTTTTTTCCTCCCGTGGAAAGGGTGAAGCCTGCCTCTCTGTCGAGGGTCCCCTCCATGAGACAAGCAGCAGCAGTGTGGTGGGGAGCTCTCAGATCAGCCAGTGTGGTGAAACACGCTGCTAGCCTCCCTGGGACGTGCTGTTTGCCCCCTCCTTTCCTCCCGAGGTGGGATCTCCATCCGACCATCCGTACTCTAAACACCTCACCACCACGAGACCAGCTACTTCTCCTGCCCGTACTCCTGTCTCTTTCCCATTTCTGGCTTTAGGCACCAGCCTACCCAACATCCCTCAGCCACCTTCCAGTCCCTTGCATTAATGATGTATGCGATTAGCAGCCGCTGCTAGTTCATTAAGAGATTAAAAGAAAAAGAAAGGAAAACCAGGAGACGGTGTGCCTGTCGCTGTGAAGTGAAGCTTGACGGGAACACCCTCACTGTCCCTCCCCGCTGCCCCTCCCGCCATGTGTCTGAGGCCTCCCGTGCGCACGCGCTGGCGGCCGCCCGCGTTCCAAGGCTCTGCCATTTGCTCGGTGGGGGGACGTTTTCTTAGCCGAGCGGTGCAGCGCTCTGCCTGAGGGATTGAGAACATATTGCTTGGCAGGTGGGCCTGCTCAGATGCACTGACTGTTGTTTCAGCACTGACAGGGAACATACATCGCGCAGGCCCATTATGCCAGCATAAATCCATGGTAACCTGTTCATGAGGGCTGCAACCAGCAAACAAAGGGTTTGGGTCTTAATAGGTGATATTTTTGAAACATATAATTGGGATCTGAGAAGGAATTCTGGGTGACAGGCCACTCCTCCTGCCATCTTTGTAGAAACTGGGCCTACAGCAAAATACCACTCCTGTCATGCCGCACGAAGATGACTGCCACTCCAGCTCAGCTCCAGGCAGCTGTGCGCCACACCAAGCGTGCCAAGAGATGGTCTGTGCAGGGGAAAGAGCCTTCAGTTTTCAGGTCTCTCCTTTCTGCCTTGGTGCTCAGCGCTACTGGCAAAAGCTGCTCCTGGCAATGTCTGTGGAAAACGTCATAGCTCCCCTTCTTAGCCTACTAATATGAGCTTGAAAGGGAGCTAGAGTTCGCTGTGGTGTTGGGTAGAGGACAGATAAGCCTCTGAGTGGGGGACTCTGAGCTTTCTCATGAACAGAAGCTGCTATTCATTTCCCCTGCTGGATGCCAGCAGGAGAATGAGATATTAATGAAATCCCTGGGCAGAGCGTGATAGGACTCGGCTCCCACAGCCTGGCTGCTTCCCTATGGGGAAGGTGGACAAGTGACTGCCAGCTCCTGGGGGATACAGCAGGTAAAGGTGGGCACTGTCTTGGTTACCTGCCACACTGTTGTCCGAATTCCAAAAACCCGATGGGTGGGAGAGCACCTTACACTGGTCATCATCAGCTTTGTCTTCTTCTGGAGTCCCAGTGCATGTTTCTCGTGAAGCACAGCCTACATTCCTACACTCCCACCATGCAGCCTGGTCACCAGTTTCCCCTCCCTGCACTTAGTCATCAGTTACTTTCTGTGTCTCCCCCAAATGGGATTCTTCTTGAGGATTGCTGCTTAGCTGAGTTCTGGGTTCCTGGTGGGTGCAAAAAATAAAGAAAGGAAGATGCTCATTTAAGAAGAGAAAAGCCATTGTTGGGTCATTGTGGAGTTGTTGGCTTTTCCTTTACCTTCTTGATTTCTAGGCAGTCATAACTCCGATATGTTTCAGTGTGACTTGCCAAACGAAAACTGGGTGACAATATTGTATTATTTCATTTTCATTCTGCCATACAGCTAAAACAGTATCAGCACTGTAGCATCTGAATCCTCTCTTGCTACAACAGAGTTTATTTCCCTCAAGCAGACCAGAAAACTTGTGAGATCAAGGACCTTCTAAGTTTTAAGGACCAGGCAGAGACTGTTGGGAATGTGAGCAGTCGCAGCCAGTGTTAAGAAACACTGGGTTTCCGATAGCCTGGCTAAGAAAGGTAATTGTGAGAGACATGGACCTCACCACACCCTACACATTGCCCAGCCGTCACTTTGCCAGTCTTTGCTTTTGCTTCTGATCAACAGTGTGGTCAGCCATGATACAGCTATGTGCCAACACAGAAAGTTTCCTTAAAACAGGCTTAGATGCTCTGTCCTCAGATGTTCTGGGTTACGAGGTCTGTAGTGAAGCCTGGGAATTCATACCTTCGAAATGTTCCCTATGTGGTCTGTATCCTACCAACCTGTGGGCTGTGGTTTGAGAAGGACACAACGCTGCAAACCTCAGCATCTCACCTAGTCTTACTGCTGCCTTGGGGAAATCCATCATCAGTTTCACCTCTGAAATACTCTTTTAATCTAAATGACTTTATTTTTTTAATTTTTAATGAATTGATTTTAATTGATGTATAATTGACTTATCATATTAGTTTCAGGTATTCAGCATTGATTCAGTTTTTTTTTTTAATTGAACTGTAGTTGACTTAAAATATTATATTAGTTTTAGGTGTACAGCTTCATGATTTAATAGTTTTATACATTATGAAATGATGACCAGTATGAGCCTAGTTACCATCTGTCACCACACAGAGTTAATACAATATTATTGACTATATTCCCAGTGCTGTCACAAGGATGTAGTGTACAACCTGACTTGATTTTTTTTTTTAAATAAAAGAGCCTTATTGAGATATGATTCACATAAAGTTTGCCCCCAGAAGTCAGTGATTTTTAGTATATTTACAACCTTTTAGTATATTGTGCAACCATCACTACTCTCTTAATTCCAGAACAGTTTGATCATACCAGAAAGAACCCCCATACCCACTTGTTCTGACCTCCAGCCCCTGGCAACCACTAATCTGCTTTCTATCTCTGTGGATTTGCCTACTCTCGACACTTAACCTTTCAAATATTAAAAGCTGACTGGACATAAGTCCAGTTATTTTCTTAGGGATCTCCAAGGAAACTTTTTCTAGCTCTCCAGTGATGGCTTCTGGGTTTGACATGTTTTATGGTTCGAAATATACCACTCAAGTCTACTTGTACTTCCTTGTGTAGTATTAGCCCACTGGATAAGGCATCTGACTGCAGATCAGAAGATTGCAGGTTCGTGTCCTGCCACAGTTGCAAGGGGATGAGTTGCTTTTTTAGGGCTTCCTTGGTGGCCCAAGCAGTAAAGAATCTGCCTGCAATGCAGGAGCCACAGGAAACTCAGGTTCGATCCCTGGGTCAGTAAAACCTCCTGGAGTAGGAAATGGCAACCCACTCCAGTATTCTTGCCTGGAGAATCCCATGGACAGAGAAGCCTGGTGGGCTACAGTCCATAGGGTTGCAAAGAGTCGAACATGACAGAAGCAACTTAGCATGCACGCATGTAGTATTAGCACCTATGGTAGTAACTCATATTCTCTTGTTTATCTTTGCCTCTCTTCAGTCATTTCACCAGCCCTCAAATTCTTGATAGATTCAAACATCAAGTCACCTCCAGCTTATCTGTAGGATGAATGATGTCAGTATTCCTATCCCTCTGCAGAGGTTTACCCAGGATTTTCTCCTGTTTCCTCTTCTCTTTCATCTAAATAATGAAGTGTCCACCCTTTCCCTCCATTGTGCCCTCTATTCCAGTTCCTCCAGAACTGAGCTTCCGAGTATCTTCATTTTCTTTCTTCAACCTATGAACATACTGAATAGTTCACACTTAAAAAAAAATTTGCTTTAATCCTGCTGCCCCCTCAAGCTCCCGTTATATTTTTCTCATTCCCTTCACTGTCACCCACCCTTCTTTTCCACCCACTCCCACCTTACTTTTTGCACTCATAATTCTGCCTTCATTCCTTGACTGAAATTCCTCTCTTAGTGGTTGATGGTGTCATCTTATTTGCCAAGCCCAGTAACCTTTCTGGATTCCTATCATCAGTGTGCATAGAACCACACTTCCTATCTCTCCATCTTGAAACATTCTTTTTTCTTTGGCTTCTTCTACCTTTGGCTCCAATGCTCAATGCCTTCCTAAATATGGATGCCCCCTCTTATATCTGTCTCCTTACATTTTCCCTTCCCAATCTCATAACACCATCTGGCTCCTAACTGTGTGGATAACTTCCAAAACTGTCTTCACCACTTGGATGTCCTGCCAGCTTCTTACACTCATTGCTCAAAACAGAACTTATACCCTGGCAGGCTTTCTGTCTTCCCTATCTAGTCAGAGTGTGACCCAGGGTTGAAACCTTGACTTCTTTCTTTCAACTCCTTGATCACCATAGGTGACAGCTGTCATGTATAAAATAGCCCATTTGTTCTATCTAGGCTTTATTTCTTCATCTCTTGTCCTGTTGCTCAACGCAGTTGTCCAGATCCACATCTTCATTGTCTTTTATCAAAACTATAACCAGGCCCTTCTGTCTCTGCCTCACTCCATCATACATATTGCTGCCAGATACTAATCCACCTTTTGACCGACTTGATTATATCATTTCCTTAGGCAACAAGCTTTCAATTTCCTTTAATCCTACTGAATACATTCTATTAACATACTTTTAACCTGACTTGTGAGGCCTTCTACAACCTGAACCTTGTCTTCCATTCCAAGTGTATTTTGTACTCTTCTTCCTGTTCTCTATGTTCTAGTCTTAGCAAAACACTGATTATTCTTTCTTTTTCCTTCACAAGTTCTCATTTCTAAGCCCTTGCTTATTCTGTATCTTTTATCTAAAATGATGTTCTTTGTTTCTGCCATTTCTGTTGAAATCTTGTCATCCTTCAAATTCGTTCTCTTTCGTGAAATCTTCTTGTAATAGAATTTCTCTTCCCTTTGGATTTCCAGAATTCCTTGTGTGTGTGTGTATGTGTGTGTCCATGGAAGAGATGGGAAAGGACTTTTAGCACTTTGTCTTGTGTTTCACTTATTTATGTGCTTGTCTTATCCAGTCCTCCAAGATGGAAGCCTTGCATTTTCATTGTTGTAACTCCTATAACAGCTGATAGAGTACTGTAAGTGTAGTATATTATGAATAAATATTTCTTGAGTGAATGAATTTTTTAACCTCTATAAAATATAGGAGATATAAACTAAACTCATGGATGACAGGCTTTATATCAGTGTCAAGAGAGTTCTCAGTAGTTTCTGAACTATTATTTTCAATCAATCCAAGTATAAGACTTAGATGAAGGAAGCTTGAAAGAATTGTAGCAAACCTGACATCATCATCATTGCAGTGTCTTACATTTGCATAATATTTTATACCATTTGATAGTACTTTCACATCTTACATGACCCTCTCTTTATCTATGTAGGGTTAGAAATTATTGTCATACCTGGCAGTTCATAAATGAAGAACTTGTGGTCTGGGGAGTTTTAATGACTTAACCAATGTTAGGTGATTAGATAGTGGCAGCACCTAAACACAGGGACATGTAGACGGTCTGTAAATATTTGAAGAACTATCATGTAAAAGAAGATTAAATCTTATTTTTTATTCTTTATTTCCTCAGAGGACTGAAAACGTACAGGCAATTTATGCTAAACTATAGAGAAAAACCGTTTAACAGATCCATTGCAAGATGGTGTTGACTGTCTCTATTGTTTAAGAGGAGATCAGGGACAGCAAGCTGGCCAGCCAGGTGTAGGATGTTTCATTGCAATGAGCGGCTGAAAGGCTCAGTTTAGCCAAGGTCCCTTCGTCTTATGCATTTCTGCAATTCCTTTTTAGGTTGGCACTGTGCTCCTATACTCTAGAATCTTAAGTTTTGATATCTGACTTTCTTTAGAACTTAGCTTTAAACAAATGTAGCTAGGGTGTGGGATGATCCACCATCCAGATCCTAAATCTTTCGTACAATGGGGACCCCAGCTTACCCCAGCCACTGTATATAACTGTCAGTGGATTGTCTGCAGGTGGGAACATAAAAAACACACTTTCGCACAATTGTTTAGTGCCTATAGCTGCCAGCCCAGGAAGAAATGAAGTTTGCAGAAAATCTCACAGATGCCAGCATCACACGTAGCCAGCCCAGTCTGGCAGCTCCACGCACCTGTCTGGTGTCATGGACATGGCAGGCAAGCCCAGCATTCTCTCAAAATGGCATAGTCTGTTGGAAGGAGGTCGGTGACTCTAATGAGCTCCAAACTTTTCCTTGAAATGGGGACTTGCCTAAAAAGGCAATTGCGACAAAACAGCCAAATGGAAATCATGATATTTCACTGAACTCAGAACCAAATCTGCCTTTTTTTTTTTCTTTCTTTATAGAAACATTTTGTGTGCCATGTGCCTTGGGAGCCAAGAAGAAATCATACTTTGGCTCCCTGTTCTACTTCACGAAGCTCAGATACTGTAAATACCCTCCTCTCCTCTCATAACATTAAATTTTTCATGAATTCATCATAAAGGAGCCACTTTGTAGGTTTGGCTGGTACCAGTGAAAGACTTCATTTTCTATTTCACAGTAACTTTTTCAGTGCAAGAAATTATGGGTGCAATGTTGAAAAGACTAGAATTATTCATCAAGTCTTCACTGCCTGCAAATTAAGAGAATTTTTCTGAAACCTATCTGGGAGAATGCAGACACAGACATGCATATTTTAGATGATGCTACATCTCAGCTATCACCATCTAATCTTTCTCAGGAGAATAAGGGGTAAAGGAGGGCAGGTACTTTCTCATTGCTTATGGATTCATTCAAGAGTCCACACCAGCCCACAAATTTCCCCTACCTTTCAGTGTTCCTATAACTCACGAATGCACCATAAAGCAGCAGTCCCTGAACTCCTTGGCACCAGGAACCAGTTTCATGGAAGAGTTTTTCCATAGACCAGTATGGAGTGGTGGGTCACTCAAGCACATTACATTTATTGTGCACTTTATTTCTATTATTATTACGTCAGCTCCACCTCAGACCATCAGGCATTAGATCCCAGAGGTTAGTGACACCTGCACTAAAGGATAGAATCTTTAATTGTGTTTTGCATTCATGGAAATACCAGTAGCTTTGTAGCTGGATGCAAAAGATGTTCTAAAGAGTCAGCATAACGAAATGCAATGGTGCATCAGAGTCCCCTGCAAGACTTGTTGAAACACATGCTAGGCCCCACCTCAGCAGTTTCTGATTCAGTAGATCAGGGGTGGAGCCCAAGAATTTGCCTTTTGACAAGTTTCCAGGGAGTGCTGAGGCTGCTGTTATAGGACTACATTTTGAGAAACACTGACATACTGAGAGAATGTCAAAGTTAGAAGTCAGCAAACCTTGGTTCCAGCACTGAGTCCACTCTTAAACAACCACGGGTCTCTGAACAAGTGCCTGGGCCTCCTCCCTCATCTGTAAAAGAAAAGTAATGACCTCTGCTCTAGGTGACCTAGGATGACTTTGACAATAAAATCTAAGAATCCACAGGAAAACACTTGGCACTTTGGCAAGCACTTGAAGCATGTAATTACTGTAGTGAGAAGAGTTCAGTTGCTCAGTCATGTCCAACTCTCTTTGACCCCATAGACTGCAGCACACCAGGCTTCCCTGTCCATCACCAAGTCCCAGAGTTTACTCAAACTCATGTGCATTGAGTCAGTGATGTCATTCAACCATCTCGTCCTCTGTCATNGGCAAGCACTTGAAGCATGTAATTACTGTAGTGAGAAGAGTTCAGTCGCTCAGTCATGTCCAACTCTCTTTGACCCCATAGACTGCAGCACACCAGGCTTCCCTGTCCATCACCAAGTCCCAGAGTTTACTCAAACTCATGTGCATTGAGTCAGTGATGTCATTCAACCATCTCGTCCTCTGTCATCCCCTTCTCCTCCCGCCTTCAATCTTTCCCAGCATCAATGTCTTTTCAAATGATTCAGTTCTTTGCATCAGGTGGCCAAAGAATTGGAGTTTCAGCTTCAACATCAGTCTTCCAATGAATATTCAGGACTGATTTCCCTTAGGATGGACCAGTTTGATCTCCTTGCAGTCCAAGGGACTCTCAAGAGTCTTCTCCAACACCACAGTTCAAAAGCACCAATTCTTTGGCATTCAGCTTTCTTTATAGTCCAACTTTCACATCCATACATGACTACTGGAAAAACCATAGCTTTGACAAGACGGATCTTTGTTGGTAAAGTAATGTCTCTGCTTTTTAATATGCTATCTAGGTTGGGCGTAACTTTTCTTCCAAGGAGCAAGTGTCTTTTAATTTCATGACCGCAGTCACCATCTGCAGTGATTTTGGAGCCCAAAAAAATAGTCTGTCACTGTTTCTACTGTTTCCCAGTCTATTTCCCATGAAGTAATGGGACCAGATACCATGATCTTCGTTTTCTGAATGTTGAATCTTAAGCCAACCTTTTCACTCTCCTCTTTCACTTTCCTCAAGAGGCTCTGTAGTTTTTCTTTGCTTTCTGCCATTAGGGTGGTGTCATCTGCATATCTGAGGTTATTGATATTTCTCCCGGCAATCTTGATTCCAGCTTGTGCTTCATCCAGCCCAGCATTTCTCATGATGTACTCTGCATAGAAGTTAAATAAGCAGGGTGATTATACAGCCTTGAATACTCCTTTCCCTATTTGGAACCAGTGTGTTGTTCCATGTCCAGTTCTAACTGTTGCTTCCTAACCTGCATATAGATTTCTCAAGAGGCAGGTCTGGTGGTCTGGTATTCCCATCTTTTTAAGAATTTTCTAGAGTTTGTTGTGGTCCACACAGTGAAAGGCTTTGGCCTAGTCAATAAAGCAGAAATAGATGCTTTTCTGGAGCTCTCCTGCTTTTTCGATGATCCAGCGGATGTTGGCAATTTGATCTCTGGTTCCTCTGCCTTTTCTAAAGCCAGCTTGAATATCTGGAAGTTCACAGTTCACGTATTGCTGAAGCCTAGCTTGGAGAATTTTGAGCATTACTTTACTAGTGTGTGAGATGAGTACAACTGTGCAGTAGTTTGAGCATTCTTTGGCATTGCCTTTCTTTGGAATTGGAATGAAAACTGACCTTTTCCAGTCCTGTGGCCACTGCTGAGTTTTACAGATTTTCTGGCATATTGAGTGTAACACTTTGATACCATCATCTTTTAGGATTTGAAACAGCTCAACTGGAATTCCATCACCTCCACTAGCTTTGTTCATAGTGGTGCTTCCTAAGGCCCACTTGCCTTTGCATTCCAGGATGTCTGGCTCAAGGTTGGTGATCACACCATCGTGATAATCTGGGTTGTGAAGATCTTTTTTGTACACCTCTTCTGTGTATTCTTGCCACCTCTTCTTAATATCTTCTGCTTCTGTTAGGTCCATACCATTTCTGTCCTTTATCGAGCCCATCTTTGCATTAAATGTTTCCTTGGTATTTCTAATTTTCTTAAGGAGATCTCTAGACTTTCCCATTCTATTGTTTTCCTGTGTTTCTTTGCATTGTTCACTGAGGAAGGCTTTCTTATCTCTCCTTGCTATTCTTTGGAAATCTGCCTTAAAGGAAAAGCAACTTGGAGAAGTTTCAATATGCAGACACTGTCAAACTCAGGCACATAGGTATCACTACTACCATGCTGAGAAGGGACCAACAAAGACAAGATGGAAATATTTTAGGGAATTCCTCTCCTCTGAGACCTGTTTCTGTAAAAAGTCAGATACCCCAATTTATTCCCATTCTATACGATATAGAATGGATTATGTGATGGAGCAGTGTTTGTCCCAACTGTCCTGTGATTCAGAATTCCCTGGGACACTTACCAATGTACAAAAGCCAGGCCCATTGTCCTACTTCACAGAGCCTAGACCTTGGGGTGATTCTTCATACACTCCAGAATTTGAGAACCATTATATCTGGGCTCGTGACAACTAAGAAAGAAACTGTATACTCTGGACAATGGGTCACAACCTGTCTGCACACTGATATCAACCCAAGGAGCCTTAAATTCCACATGCATGGGCCACTGTCCAGTCAAGTTGAACCATAGTTTCTGGAGTTGGGGTCTGAACATCACTACTATCTTCAAAAGCTCCTCAGTTATTTGGATTTGCAGTGAAGGCTGAGGACCACTGACTTAGAAAGAGTCCCCTGTCATGACATCAGCAAACATGCTGTATGTGTGTGTTCTTGCTGGTCTCTTTCCCACACCATTTGGTGAGGACACTTTGAGGGCAGCTCTGGTGCCTAGATACCAGTCCAGCACCTTCCACTGCCTTAGATGCTCCAAGTGTATTGGTTGTAATTGTGAATGAATGAACTCCTCGGTTTATATACAAATGAAGTGCCAAGGAAACTCATACCAAAACATCCCCACATTTAAATATTTTATACAAACACGACCTTTTGTAGCATTCAGACCCTCACCGTGAGAGGGTATTTATTGAAAAATTTGCAGAATCACCATCACAGGGTATCAGCTGAACAATTTCTAGAAGAGGAGTCAACCCTATCTATAATTGATTCTTCCAGATGAGACCAGGAAGAATAATTTGCCAGGGAGCCTTTGCATTGCAGAGCTCTGAGAACACTAAGTGCGGAAGCAGTTGAACACCTACTGTGTGCCAGACATTGTCATGTGCTTTCGCTTCATGACAAACTTGCATCCTTCCTATCTTTTTTTTCTGACCGGAGAAAGAAATAGCAGCAAATTGCCCACAGTGGGGAGCTCAAGGGAGCTTGTTTAGATTCCAGAGCCCGAATTCCTTTTCTATGTTGTTCGGTCACTAAGTCGTGTCCAACTCTTTGCGACCCTGTGGACTGCAGCACGCCAAGCTTCCCTGTCCATCACCAGCTCCCGGAACTTGCTCAAACTCATGTCCATTGAGTTGGTGATGCCATCCAACCATCTCATCCCCTGTCGTCCCCTTCTCCTCCTGCCTTCACTCTTTCCCAGCATCAGGGTCTTTTCCAGTGAGTCAGCTCTTCACATCAGGTGGCTCAAGTATTGGAACTTCAGCTTCAGCATCCATCCTTCCAATGAATATACAGGGTTGATTTTTTTCTTTTTTTTTTAGGACTGATGTGATCTCCTTATAGTCCAAGGGACTCTCAAGAGTCTTCTCCAATACCACAATTTGAAGGCATCAGTTCTTTGGTGCTCAGCTTTCTTTCCGGTCCAATTCTCACATCCATAGATGACTACTGGAAAAACCATAGCTTTGACTTTATGGACCTTTGTCATAGAGTGATGTCTCTGCTTTTTAGTATGCTGTCTAGGTCTATCATAGCTTTTCTTCCAGGGAGCAGGAAAAACTATGACTCTCTTTAATTTTGTGGCTGCAGTCACCATCTGCAGTGATCTTTAGAGCCTAAGAAAATGAAGTCTGTCACTGTTTCCACTTTTTCCCCATCTATTTGCCATGAATACTTATTTATTTTAAATATTTGTTTGGCGGTGTCAGGTCTCAGTTGTGCAGTGGACTCTCTAGTTGTGGCACACAGGCTGCAGGCTCCAGAGTACTTGAGGTCAGTAGTTACACTGCATGTGGGATCTTAAGTTCCCTACCCAGGGATCAAACCCACGTACCCTGAATTGCAAGGCAGATTCTTAACCACTGGGATCACTAGGGAAGTCTTCCGTGTTTATTTTACTGCCACTCAGATTTTCTCCAGCCACCTGTGCCCACTCCCTCCCTTGCCATTCCCTGAGGGCTCCTCACTGGGTCCCTGTTCCTCCCAGCCATGTGGGGCTCCACCCAGCACTTCCTGCCTTCTGTAACCAGCTTCCTCTGGCAAGTTCTTACTCACCCATGATCTGATTAATTGCCTGATCGCCTTCATAAGGGCTCAAGTACCCTCCTCCCTCCTGGTATCCTGAGCCAGGCAGGGTATAGAGCTTATTATCCCCAGAGCTTTGTATGTGTGCAGTTACTTGGCTCTTCCTCCATGTAGACAGGAATGTCCTTGCGGGCAGGAACTGTTTCATGCTCCTATCTGTGTTCTCTTAGCCTCGTGTATTTCCTAGCCCTTTGGAGGCACCCAGTATTTTTTTTTTTAAAGAATGAATGACAGGAGAAACTCATCTGCCAGCAAAGATCTCCAGAAACACTTCAGCATGTGTGCATGTGTTGTGCTTCAGAATATTTTAGAAACATTTTCCAGATTTAATTGAGGCTTCTGGGAAGCCTTGCTGTGTTCTTCCTTGTGAAAAATAGAAGGTCGTTACCAGGAAGTCTCAGCGTACCGTATTTATCTGGTGAGTTTTGAAAATACTGAGTAATGGGACTAATGACTCAACATAGTAGTTTCCAAACTGTGAGGTAATCTTTGGACTTTGCAAGATTATTATATTAAGTGTACTTTTTAGTCTGTCAGTGAAAAATAAAAAGCCTGTATTTTCACATTAGAATTCAAAGAACATCTGCTGCGTATTGTAAATAACATATTTTGAAAACCAACTGATGCATACTCAGCCTGCCTCCGCCTGCTAACCATAGCCGGTCCTTAAGATGGGCTTCAGTGGGCCACTGGGACGCTCTTGCCATTGCACCCCACTGTCTCCCATAAATCTCCAGATACCCATGGGCCCCTCGACACACTCGGCAACGTGAGGTTTTCATTTTCCTATTTTCAGTTGGGATCAGAAAGGGACTGGATTCTCGGATGATTTAGAGCTGTACAGAGTGTTTTTTCATGGAGTCAAGCTTAAAGAGGTTTTCCACTGAGGCCCTTCTTTACCCCTAAGAATATGAAACCTCAGAGGCCACCGCTTGCCCAGGGCCAGTGGCCCCTCCAGTGACCCCTCCAGCTCCCGACCTGAGGGTGTGCTGTTTGCTTGTCCGCCTGCAGGGAGGAGCCCAGGACAGAACTCGGAGCTCCTCCGTCTGAGCCAGGCCTTCTCCCAGCAGCGCCGTCAAGTCCTCCTGCCCAGATCTCACCTCCTCGTGGGACTGAAAAACTCAGTCAGCTTTCTCCCTTGTTCCTTCTCAGTTTGTCTTGTTAGCACTCTTTCCTAGCAAGTAAGCACCATATGTCTTCTTGGGGAACTTGTTTTCAGGAAATTCCCAGCACATGTGTGCCGGCTTGGAAGAGCAGGGCGAGGGGGTTGTTGGGTTCATCAGCTGTCCTCACCAGAGTGCAGCTTTTGGAGGGTGCCATCTGCCCCGTGGGCTGGTTGTCCTGAGGCATGAGCACAGGTACTCATGTACTGGGGGTACTTTCTGGGGGTCATGGAAAGTAGACTGGCTCGCAGAGGGGTGTTTCGGAGCCGCAGAGAAAGCCTGGGCCCACTCTCTGCACTGGTTCCTCGTCATCCGGGGCAGGTTCTGTCCCACAAACGCCTCTTCCTTCATCTTGTTCTCTGTGCTCGTGGGGTGGATAACGCATCCTGATTACACAAGAGGGACTCTGTGTGCTCTTCTTTTGCTTTCTTGCTCTTAACCAGTCGCCGGTGCCAAAGCGTGCGACTAATATGTTCCGCGTTTGAAATCATTCATTTTCTGTAACGTGGAGTCCAGCATCCCGCTTCTAAACTTTAATACCTGTCTCCTTTGAAAGCCAGCTTGTCGAGCATCCAATTTGTCTTTTTTTCTTCTTCACTTTCCCCCTTTTTTCCTTGCGCTCAGCCTGTCTTTTATCAAAAACCAGACAGAGGGTGAGCCATTGACACCTCATGGCATGCAGCAGCTTGAAGCATCTTCTTCATTCACCTTGACATCATTGTGGCAAAAAGCAAGCAAGGGTTGGGAACCCTTTCTATTCATCTGGGCTTCCACTAGAGCTCCCTCTTTGAAAGCAGCTTCACAAACAGCCTTAATGGTTGTTATTGCTACCTGTCTCCCTGGAGATTTTACCAGTTGTTTTGAAAGGCTGGCTATTTTCTGTTCCCTCGAGAATTCACCTTACCTAGGCCTCTTCATGTCTTCCCTTGTCCCTACAGGAGCAGTAAAGGATAATAACTGCCAGACCTTGTTTTGCGTTTTCCTGTGTGCCAGCAGCTTTGCATGGTCTTGTGTCATTCTTACAACAACCTTTTGAGGTAGTGCCCATTTTAAAGATGAGGAGACTGATGCATGAGGGGTTTTGTCCCTTGGTGGAGCTAAGACATGAACCTAAGTATTTGAAGTTGAATGCCCAGGCTGTTTACAAATGAGCTAAGCTGCTGGGTCCCCTATACTCTCAGTCACTCATTTGGATTTTGCTGACTTATTCTTCGGTTTATCCATGGAAGGACTAGATTGCAGCAAAATATGAGGTGAATGAAAGATAATCTATGGTCTGAGGTTCTAAGGGATAAGGCAGACTCCCAGCAATCACTGTGGCCCATTAGATAAAACAGTGATTCTCAGTAGCATAGAGAATATTAACAAGAGTCGTGGGGAAGGCATGGTGAGGACCGTAGGAGAGAGAGTGGGGACCAAGTTCTGATACAGTCCAGGGTGATAAAGTAGTCATGGTAATCATTGGCTAATCATGATTCTAAGACTGCACAGTGTTCACTAACTAGAAGTTACCACTGGTTGAACATATGTATTACATGTCCGACTGACGCTGTATGCTTTCATTTAATAATTCCTCATGATTCAATGAGATGAGTATTATCTCACCTTTAAAGAAGAGTAAGTTCAGGGAGGTTAACTTGACCCAAGTTTGCTTGGATCTTAATGAAAAAAAAAAAAGGACATTTGATCCCAAAACTATCTCTTCAGCATCTGTGCTCCATTCCTCCATCCTTGCCAGCCTCTACCCATTATGAAATTTAGCCAGAAACACTGTCATCATTAGTAGGCCATCCTACTGGTAATGGAAAGAAATAGAGGGATCTTATGTTTGTGGACCAGAGAGTGTAGCTGAGCAGAGTATAAAAAGGTTTGTACCCCTGGTCCCATTGATGAGTTTATCACATTCAAGTGGTCCCAGCAGTCAGCTGCCATGTTCTTTTTTTTTCCTAAGGCAAAGTTGCCAACATATATTTTATTATATGATGGAATTGGGCATAGCAAATGTAATATTTTTATTCACAATCATTTCACTTTATCCATTCAGATTCTCATGTATTCTGTGTATAATTTCTCACTCTTTGCTGATATAATCTCAAATTAGCCAAATAGATTTTTTTCCATTACTTCGTATGTCTTAGTCTGTTCAGGCTGCAAATACCACAGACAGGGTGGCTTATAAACAACAGAAATTTATTTCTCACAGTTCTGAAGGCTGGGAGTTCCAAGATCAAGGTGCCAACATGGTTGTGTCCTGGTGGGAGCACTCTTGCTTATTCATAGCTGGTCGTCTTTCAGCTGCCATGTTCTTCGTGTAGATAGGATTTTAGTTAGACAACTTTGCTTCATTGAGGATTGCTTCTAGAATGATCACTGGTTGCCAGACTTTGTAGAGGAATACAGATATGGGTTCAGGGAGCCATCAGAAGTCAGGGGAGCTGGGAGTGTGTACCCAACTCTGCTCTTCAACCACCTGTACGGCCTTGGTGACCTCACTGAACTCTCTTCAACCTCAGCTCTTTAATCTATACATCATGTTAGATAAATCCAGGGTTTGTTTTAGCTCTAAATGATGATTGCTTTCCACTCTCAAGCCATTTACGTTACACACAGAGGAAGAGCCCTGTTAACCAGTGACGTATGTAGTTAGTTAATTGAGAAAACCATTTAAAGGAAGAAGTCATAAAAAAAGGAAACATTATCAACATTTAATGTTTTAAAAAAAAAACCAGCTTTATTGTAGTGTAATTGATGTACCAAAAACTACACGAACATGTACAATTTGGTAAGTTTTGATGTATGTACCATCCATCATATCACCATTACAATCAGGCTAGTGAGCATACCTGTCACTCCAGAGTTTCCTCATGCCCCTTGCTTGTTGCTTCCTCCCCTTCATTCCACCAGTCCCACCCACTGCCAAAGCAACTACTGACCTCCTTTCTGTCACTACAGATTACTTTACATGTTTTATACATAATTATTTCTAGTTTTGTCTATGTTGTTGTGTGTTTCAACCCATGAACAAAGTATTTTTCCATTTATTAGGTTGTCTTTAATTTTTCTTAAGAATATTTTATATTTTTCAATGCATGGATCTTTAGGTTTTTTGTCAGAATCATCCCTAAATATTTCATTTTGGGGAAATTATTGTAACAGACCCAACTTTTAAAATTTCAATTCAGTTTCATTGTTTCTATTATAATTGGCTAGTACAATTAATTTTTGTACAATGATTTTCAATTATATATAATAAGAATATGTTGTAATTATATATTCTATATATTCTGCAATTATGCTAAATTTACTTTCTGTCATTCAGATTACATGTTTAGAGTATTATATAATGTGTATTCTTTTTTGATCTTCTTTCATTCTACATAATTATTTAGCTAGTTGGATGCAAAGTTGTATGTAGTGTGTGTGGTATCACTCAGTAAGCTGTACAGAGAGCATATCAGAAAGAATTGGTTACTCCAGGTAATAAGGAAAGTGGAAGTTTATTGAGAGCTCCTGAAACTCTTCCATTGCTGTAAACAGTACTCCTAACCTTCAGCACCCAGTGGGCAAAATGAGCTTTTGGTCACAAGCCCTACTATGTAAGGAATACAAATAAGTCAACTCTGATTTATCTTCACAGGTTGAAAAGTAACCGTGACCTGGGGTAGCTCCTTATATCAGCTTTAACTACAATGATAGCAAATAGGATGAGGTTGAAAGAATCCTGGATTGGGGCTCAAACAGGTCTGATTATCAGCAGCTCTCTCTATGTTGTTGAGCAACCTTGGGTAAATTCGTGTTTCAGATTGTCACCTTGAAGAATAAAGGAGCATTTATTTTATGTCAATGTAGGTGTCCCTTCTTTGTGTGTTGGATTTCCATTCCAAGGTGTACAACGGTGCATTGGCCCCACCCAGGCGGTCCTTCTGCCGGCAGGTCCCGCACCTCCCAGCGTCTGCTAGAAGTGAACAAGGCAGAACACCCAGGGCACAGGAAACAGCTTGAACAGGTTAGGAGACAAGGAAGTGAAAAGCTTGCATGGGAAGATGTGAGCAATCAGAATTCGGCATGGGATGCAGTTCCTGTTGAGGTAGAGTGGGTTGAAGGGTAGACTTGGCGTGAGTATGCCAAGCCGTAAAGACTGAAAGAGATGGGTAGGAAGTGGAGAGCCTTTGAAACTTATTTTTTTGAAGGGAGCACTCATGGCGAGAGCTGTGCCAGAGATTCTCCAACCTTGACGACCTCAGAGTCACCTGGGAACTTGTTAAAAATACATATACCTCGGGCCCCACCCAGACCTGCTAAGTCCTAATCTATAGGTTGGGGTCAAGGCATCTGTATTTTTAACAAGCTCCCCAGGTGATTCTCATGCACGCCAAAGTTTAGAAAGCACTGCTTTGGAAGGTTAATCTGGCAGCAGTGCGCAAGATGGATCGGAGCCGAGAGAGCCTGGAGGTTCGCAGACCTGCTAGCAAGCGATTGCAACAGCTCTCCCGGCAGGAGATAATGAGGTTGGGGGCTGTGGGATCGGAAGGAAAGCATCAGACAGGGGAGGTATTTTTGAGAGGCAGTCAGCAAGGACTGGGTAGCCAATTTGATGAGGAGCGTGAGAGAGAAATGGGACTTAACAAATAATGCCAAGGTTGAGAGCCGCGTTCTCCACGGCTCGAGGGGAACGGTAACAGAGTCCCCAGGGGCCCCAACTCAGATTACACACACCTGCTCCCCCCTTCCAGCCTCACCTCCCACACTCTTCTCCTCTCTCAGCCCCTGAGGCAGAGCAGGGAGGGGGCAGATCAGCACCTCCCTGGGCGGCTCACGTGGAGTTGAGGGGACAGAAGCTCCTCCAGGTGACCCGGCTCTGTGACCATGAGAGCGATGGTACTGCAGGGGGCGTGGTGAGACCAGGAGGGAGGGGCGGGGCCGAGCTCCACGTGGAAGGACAGGCTGAAGCTGACAGCAGGGCGGGGAGCAGCCCCAGGAGCTGGGGAGCAGGAGCTCCCCTACAGATGCACATGAGAAAGGCCACCCCAAGGAGGTCAGAGGAGACAGCTGATACTGCGGAGAGAATAAAGGGACCCAGAGAGAAAGCTTCTGTCTAGTGGTCATGCGCCGGTGGAGGTCAGAGAAGAGCTGGTGGAGAGGCGCGAGGACACTGCTGTCTCCCTGCGGTCCGGGGAGCTCGGAGCCGGGGAAGACCTGCTCACAGGCGGGCAGAGCTCTTGCTCCACCAGCCGTCCTACAGGCGTGGTCGAGTGCAGGGGCAGTTCTGTCCCCTGGGGCTGCGTGGCAGGCTCATGTAAAGGGATCGGCCCTCCACAGACACACACGTTTAAAAATCTCCTTTCTAAACTCTAGTGTCTTTGAGCTGATGTAGCAGACAAAGAGAGGGCTTCCCAGGTGGCACAGTGGTAAAGAATCCACATGCCAATGCAGGAAATGCAGGAGACGTGAATTCGATCCCTGGAGGGGGGAAATTATTCTTGCCTGGGAAACTCCACAGACAGAGGAGCCTAGCGGGCTACAGTCCATGGGGTCCCAAAGAGTCAGACACAACTGAGCGACTGAGCATACACACATACATGCACACCAGACAAGAGAGACTGCGGGAGTTTTACTATGATAGGCCACCCCCAGGTTTCTGATCAGCTCATAACCCTTCTGTACACATTTTTGGCCCAGCACAGTCAAATATGAGGTATTATAAATCATTATAGTGCTTTGGGGTCCTGGCTCCCCCCAAAGTTCCAGACATTCTGCCTGATTTCGTGATCTCATGCTGTGAAAATAGGATGGTGTGTTCTGGAGGCACCTCCAGGGTGCCCCGCAATTGGCACATCTTAACTAAACGAAAACAAATTGAATGAGAGACAATGGAGAGAAAGGGTGTTTGTCTCAATCCAGGAAGTAGAGAATTACAAAGAGATTCTATCTGTGGTGCTGTGAAGCTGTGGTTCTTGAAGTGGCTGTCATAAAAGCTGGCCACTCCTGACGCTGGCCAGCCTCAGTTGTGACCGTGGCTGCGTGGGGACCTAGGGCCAGTGGTCTGTCTCGGAAGGCACTCTGTGAGGCTAACATGGCATCACCTTTCACTGCAAATAGGGCCAACACATTGTCGACTTAAAATACTCAAAATTGAAAAATGGAGGGTTCTGTTTTATTCGGTGGGAATGTTTAGGACTTCAAGCCCGGGAGACAGGATCTCAGGGGACCCTGAAAGAACTGTTCCGAGGAGGTGGCAGGAAGAGTCAGTTATATAGAACTTTGCAACAAGGAGCAGGTGAAAATGAAGTCGCTCAGTCGTGTCCGACTGTTTGCGACCCCATGGACTGTAGCCTACCATGCTCCTCCACCCCTGGGATTTTCCAGGTAAGAGTACTGGAGTGGGTTGCCATTTCCTCCTCCAGAGGATCTTCCCGACCCAGGAACGAAACCTGAGTCTCCTGCATTGTAAGCAGACTCTTTACCGTCTGAGCCACCAGGGAAGAAGGAGCAGGTAGTCTGAACATCAAAAGATTATTGTTAGCTAAGGAAACCCAGATATCTCAAATTAAGGAACTGAGCACTTTTCTGCTTATGGGAAGATACAAGAGCCTGGTCTCACTGAAATTCCTTTCATGTACATCTCAGCTGTCCGGGGCCAGCATCCTGCAATTTGACTTCTCACATCCTTAGTTCCTCACTTCCTTGCTCACTGCTCACCGTAGGGAGTGGTGGCAGCCTGATAGCTACCAGATTGCACGTACTGTTTTTCATGGACGCCCTCAGGTCTCAGAGATTCACATTTGGAGGGTGGGATCGCTGATGGGTGTGACATCCTTGTTTATTGATGTGGCAGGAAATACTCCATTTCTTAACTTATAAAACTTACATTTTTATCTTTGATTAGCCTGAATACTTATCTCACTTTCTGAGTAAGGAAACTGAGGCATCAAGAAATGATCCCTAACTAGGGAATCAGCACAGCTCAGGGGCTCTTGGGAAGGAGATCTGACCTAGTGTTTTGGTGTGTAGAGTGCAGCACACTCTTCCAGAGGGGCTTCTTTTATGGGACCTTGTTTAGGTGGCTTACCTGGTAGCTCAGTTGGTAAAGAATCCACCTGCAATGCAGGAGACCCCAGTTCAACTCCTGGGTTGGGAAGATCCGCTGGAGAAGGATAGGCTACCCACTCCAGTATTCTTGGGCTTCCCTTGTGGCTCAGCTGTTAAAAAATCCATCTGCAATGCAGGAGACCTGGGTTTGATCCCTGGGTTGGGACGATCTCCTGTGGAAGGGAAAGACTACCCACTCCAGTCAGTATTCTGGCCTGAAGAATTCCATGGACTATACAGTCCATGGCTTGCAAAGTGTCAGACGTGACCGAGCAACTTTCACTTCACTTAGGTAGAGGCTTTTAAAGTAGAGAAAGTCTTGCATGTAGAAGGAGCAGTGGTTTGAAGAGTCACTTAGGGATGCACCTGGGCATAACTCTCATCCCACTTCCTCACTGTATGACCTTGGGCAGTTTGTTTGACCTTCAGTTTCTGAACTTCAGCCTCAATTGTTAAGGGAAGGTAATCATATTTATCTCCTAAGCGTATTTTTGGGAATTAAATATGATGGGACCATTACAGTACCTGGTGTGGGGTTGATTCCCCATAATTGCTAACTGTTAGAATAATTACTGAGTTTTTCCTCTGGCATCAGTGCAGTGATCCCTAACCTTTTGGGCATGGAAGTCAATTTTTCCACAGACAGGGGTGGGGAGATGGTTTCTGGATGATTCAAGTGCATTACATTCCTTGTGCGCTTTATTTCTATTATTATTACATCAGCTCCACCTCGGATCATCAGGCATTAGATCCCAGAGATTGGGGACCCCTGATAGGGGACTCATGCACTCCTCTGGATGCACCTGAAGAGATGTACCTTTTTCATTGTTGGCGTTTCTAGTTTGAGTTTTAAATATTTTTTTTCCTGTTGAAGTGTTACAACTAGAAGGAGCTTGGGTACAGGTGAACTAATTCTGTTAATGAATTCTGCCCTTTAAGGCATTTATATGCTGACTAGGACTTTTGGGGTGGATCTATGCACTAGAATTTCCCAGGAAGGTGCCCTAACCCCTTATTTACAAGTGAACTTTTATTGAACCACCTGCTCAGAAGTTGCAGAATTGCTGAAACATCACCGCGGGCAGGGTATATGATCACAAAATGAAGAAAAGACAGCAGGATGTGGGGATTTCCACAGCACCAGGAAGAACGCTCTGCAGTGTCTTGCCGCCACCATCCCAGGCAAAGATGCACCCAGCCAGCCAAGTCAATACTTGGAGTTACGTCCAGAGACTTGGCCAGGGTCCCCCCACTCATCCTGCACCTTGGGTCCCACTGCTGCGCTCAGTGGTGGTTGCTAATGTAAATGCCATCCCCTGGCATTGCATGTTGAAACTAACTGGAAAGCAGCAGGGTCTTTCATCAGACCTTCGGCTGTCTGCCTGGCATCTGTCTGACTGCCTACCTTGGCCAAGGATCTGCCTTCCAGTGAGCATCCTCAAATGTAAATATGCCCCAAAGACACCCTGACTCTGGGATTTCAAGTCTCCCATCCATTCCTGCCCCCACCCCACCCTACTAACTCTCTCAACAAAAGAAATTGTTAAAGAAGAGATGAAGAATAAGGCCTCTCTCTGGCTTCCTATGAGGTCCTATTTACCAAAGAAGCTGAGCAGAGCTACAATAGAATAAATAAGGAAGGCTTGGCAGCATGTTTTGATACAAAATTCATTACAGCTCTGTGTATGTGCTAGACGTTTGGGTCCTCTTAAGCCTGTGTAGATTGGTTCAACCTTTGGGTTTAGAGAGAGGTGTTGGAAGGCGTTCAAAGATGTCAGATTACTGGCCTGACTTAAAGAATTGGTTTTGGGGAAAGCTTGAAAATATTCACACCCAGATTCAAAAACAAGAAGCAGGAACGAGTCCAGAACACTTGGGGACACGGGTAGCAGCTGTAATAGTTTTTAAGAGAAGGCAAATTTGAGTATCTTCTGTATATCCTCTCTCCTTAATCTTCACATGCATTTTCTGTCTTTCTGAGGTCTTCCTTTTTTCTAGTTTTATAACACCTTCTAAGTCTCAAGTGTAAAATTCATCATGTGTCACTCCACCTTCAGTCTTTGTGGGTGGAGAGGGTATTATAGGGGTGGTTAGAATCTGTCAGGGTCAAAACCTAAGTGTAAGTCTTGGCTTCTCCTCTCAACTGCTGCCTGGCCCTCAGACCACTTATGCTCTCCAAGTCTTAGTATTTTCATATGTAAATTACAGGCAATGAAACTTATCTCAAAGAGTTGTCAGGAAGAGCAAATGCATTTCAGACCCAATATTTTGTGAGCTTATCACATGCCAGCGTCATTAGTCACATCCTAACCAGCACGGCTGAGCACAAGCTTACAACAGTTCACCCTTTCCTCTGTAGCAATGGCCATTTTATACGGAGTTCTCTTCTGGTGTTGGGCCCATGGGCTTCCCAGGTGGTGCTGGTGGTAAAAAACCCACCTGCCAATGCAGGAGACACAAGAGACACAGGTTCGATTCCTGGGTCGGGAAGATCCCCTGGAAGAGGGCATGGCAGCTCACTCCAGTATTCTGGCCCAGAGAATACCCTGGACAGAGGAGCCTGGCGGGCTATATTACGCAGGGTCGCAGAGAGCCTGACACAACTGAAATGACTTAGCAGGCACGCACTGCATTTTTAATGTGATTAGAACAAGTGTTTATCAGCGTTTTTTCTTGTAACCATCTCCTCTTGAAAGAGTCTTCTTTGACAATTTTTTAAAATGACACCACCCCCTTTCACGAAAGTAAATACTAAGGAATGATATTTGTGGGCTAGAGTTGAACTTCGGAGGGCCATGGTTTTTGTCATATGTGATTTTTTCACTTTTAAAGACTCTTTTTTGGCCCCATTTAGGGGCCCCAGTGCCCCTGTGGGGATACATAAAATACATGGGGAACTCTTCTTTCTTTTATATCTTTTCTTCCCTCCTTGCAGTTTACCATCCTGAGACCTTGTTTGTTTGTCCTGCAGTTTCCTGCATTTCCTGACCTCTCCCTTTGTTGTTATTGTTGTTTAGTCACTAAGTCATATCCAGCTCTTCTTTGACCCCCATGGACTGTAGCCCGCAAGGCTTCTCCATCCATGGGATTTCCCAGGCAAGAATATTGGAGTGGGTTGCTGTTTTTTTCTCCAGGAGATCTTCCTGACCCAGGGATTAAACCCTTCTCTGCTGCATGGCAGGCAGATTCCTGGTACCCCTGAGCCACCAGAGAAGCACGTCATTGTTATATATTTCAGGGCAATATGGTTCATCATCTTTTCCACCTAAGATGATATTGTTGGTGGGCGGTGGGGGGAGTACACCACCACCATAATGGAAACTGAGTGAATTGAGTTCCATGAACATTTTCTCTAACTGCTGCTTCTACCCAAATTCAATAGGGATTGGAGGGCAGCAGCATAGTCTAAAATTGGAGCGACACTTCCTGCTGCAATTTACAATCTATAGATTGGCAGTAGAACTGATGGAAACCCTCTCCCTTTATGCCAGCAGCTTCCTGAAGAACTCGAGAAGCCAGTCTAGTTCAGGGAAAATGCATCTAACTGCTGCTTCTACCCAAATTCAATAGGGATTGGAGGGCAGCAGCATAGTCTAAAATTGGAGCGACACTTCCTGCTGCAATTTACAATCTATAGATTGGCAGTAGAACTGATGGAAACCCTCTCCCTTTATGCCAGCAGCTTCCTGAAGAACTCGAGAAGCCAGTCTAGTTCAGGGAAAATGCAAATATCAGCTCCATCCTATCCACAGCAGGAAATTAGAAACCTCTTTGGTTAACACAAATGGATTATGATTTTTTTTTTTTCCTTGCAAGAGAGAAAGGGAGAGAGGAAAGAGGCTTGAGGTGGCATTGTATACCGTAAAACTATATTTATGTGCTAAGACAAGCAATTGATGTTGTTCTATAAAATACAGTAAACACCTCCTCCCTGCCCTTTTGAATGTCAGTCAGAATTCAGAATCATGAAATTTTATAGTATTACTGGTTAGAAGGGCTTCCCACTGGGAGCAGATGCCATCTCTGTCTTCATAGACTCAGAGAAAGTCCTGACATGTTTCATGGCGTTCATACGTGGAAGTCTGTGAAATGGAAAGGAAAACAGCTTTTTCTGTCAACCTGTCACTGATATAAGCTTTTACATTCCATCAGAATGACTAAACTTTAAAGCTGTTTTTCTTCAGTGCTGAGTATCTCTCAGAACTCCCAAGTGTTATCAGATTGATAGAGTCCCAGCATACGATAGAAGACTGAAGCAGTCTGTGGCACGGTATTAAAAATTCATTCAGATACTCGATAAAGCGTGGTTGACAAAAGTGTGAAATGGAATAAGGTAGAGTGAATTTCTTCATGGTTTATTGCCCTTGATTTCTCTACACAAAATAAATAGACAGAATGGACTAAAATCTCTTCTTTATGAAGGTGGGATCCTGGCAGCTGAAGGCCTGCTCGTAAAAACCCTCTCTGTGCCACATACCTTGGCCGTGTTCAGAGTTGGAGGCAATGGAAATTTATTGCTGTTGTGTGTGTTCATATTTCAGACTGAGTGAATATGTAGAGGCTGCTTTTATGAGATTGCTAAGACTGTTAAGAATAGAGCGAGAAAATACTAGCTTGCTTTTTTTCCTCCTGAAGATTTTTTTTTGGGGGGGGTGGTGGGGAGTGAAGGGTCTTGGTGATCTTAGTGTTGTTAATGGTGGTGGTGGTGGCCCTGGTGGCAGCAGCAAGTTCTTCCCCTGAAGGTATTTAGGAGAAAACACTCTTTTCATCTTTTCCCATCCCCCTTCTCCGCCTGCCATCTTGTTTTAAAAGCAATATAAAAAAAGCAAAGCCTTTAAAGCCGCTGCAAGCCTGGTCCATGTTTTCATGTGTGTCCCTCCCTTTCGAGGCCTCCCCCTGCCTCTCTGACCCACCTCCCACTTCCTTTCTTCTATCCCTCCCTCCTCTCAGAGGACACAGTTAGTGGAGGCTTCCCCCTGCCTCCCCGCAGCGGTGGGACAGAATGCCTCATTGGCTCCAGATATTAACTTCTGTGCTGAAAACCCGATTGGAGCCGGTGTGACAAATGGATTTTACCTGCTGCTGGAAAACACAGCCCGCCCCACCCCTGCACACGGCACACACAAGCCCTTGTCTCCATCTTGCAGAGCCCAACCCAGGGAGCAGGGAGCAGAGAGCTACCCCGCGGCACCATCTGTTCCCGCCAGCATCCACGTCGGGGCCCCGGCGGTTACATCTGTTGAGGAGAACAGTGCACATGAGGAGTGGTTGGGAGCAGTGTTTGGTCTCTCCCATCATCTCCCTTAGTCATTACTGGGCTGCTGGGCTCCCGTGGGCGTATCTGTGTGCACCGCCTCTCAGGCCTCATCTGTATCAATTGGAAATCAGTCACTGGGAGTTAGTTGCAGTCAGCAGGGACCCAGGGCATTTTCCAGTGACATCCATTCTTCTTCTGTTGCAGAAATTCAGGAAACAATTAAAATTCTGATGCGTTCCAGGGAGGATTTCAAATAAATCAGCCGATAGCTGATACCTTGTAACTCTTGGTAGCAAAGCAAAATTAACAACCCAGCCGCATCTGTGTACTGTATGCTAAAATAAATAAATTAACCATGCATCACCTCCAGTAGAGGAAGCAGCTGGCTTGTTCTCAACCTTTCCGTAAGTACCCAAAAGCTACTGATTTGTTAAGTTGTCACTCTCATTATGGACATCAAGGACTCTCTGGATATTCTAAAAATGGAGCTGGCCAAATATCAGTAAGTTATGGAGAATCCAGGCGCTGATTAAACTCAGTTATAGCCTCTAACTAATAGCTCCTAACAGCTTACGCTAAGCAAAGCTGATATTGTGAGCCAGGCTCAGTGAGGAAGTAACATCAGATACAAGTCGGTTTGGCAGCCAATTTAGGTAGAATTTTGTCTAAAGTTGAAAGTACTAGTCAGAAACTCAGTATTTCTTCCTCTCTCCCTAAAGCCAAATGTAGTGGGGAGGAACTTGAATTAATTGCCCCTGTTAATCATGGTGCTACCTACCTAGGCTTTCCCAGAATCTTCTTTTGCAGCTCTTTTTGCAGTGATTCCACATCCTCCTACTTGCTGGCTTCTTTTTACCAAGAACAGTGAACAGTGAACCCTTGAAAAATAAAGATCTTAGAAACATCCCAAATAAAAGCCACACACTATGTTGAAATTGTAAATCCATATTGTGTACGTGCCTACGTGCCAGGATGTTTGTAAATGTGGTTTACAGTGTGTGTATGTATTTATCAGCACCCAGTAGATTTTTTTTCCTAGAAAGCTGCATAAAATTTTAAAAGATACAGAATATAGTGGCTGGAAAACAAAACAGCACTTAAAAATTGCCCACCTTTCAAATTCAAAGCATTGGGAAAGATGGGTCAAGTATGGTGTTCATCAGAGAGGGAGCTAAGAAAATGATTCGTAGAGTGGGCTCAGTGAGAGTCACAAGACGAAGAGAAGGGTAAAACCATTAGGCCAGAAAGCCGGGAAGGCACAGCCAACAGGAAAGGGCCCGCTTAACCCCTTGAAGACAGTAGCCGTTGTCATCCGTCTGGTGCTCAGAGCACCTGGTACATTCCAGGCTCAGGGTGCAGTCGTCGATAATCATCACAGTTCTGCCGGCAGAGTATAGCTGGAAATGACTTGTCCCTCCCTCCCCCTAGTCTGCAGGAAGCTGCTTGTGTTTGGTAACGAGTGGGAAGAGTCAGGTACCCTTATAGCCAGGGATCAGCCGGAGGAGATAGTTAGGAGCCAGTGCCAGTTGGGGCAGGCAGCTCTCGCACACACCTCGCTGTGAGCTTCCTTTGCCCACCGTGCTGGTGATACCTGGCACGCTTGGAGCTCTGCAGCCTTCCTCTTTAGACATGTGCCCTAAAAATTTTCACAGCAAGCACAAGAATTAACAATCCCTGCAACCTGAAGAGAATTGACTGCTGTCTGGAGATGATTCTCAAAAATATGCCGATAGCAACACAAGGCATTATTAATCTTTCCAGGTTGGTTCTGACCATGTTGTAGAAGTAATTTCAGCTGGCATGTCACATGAAAGAACAGACTTGAAAACAGTGGTGTGCGCAGCCCTGAAGGTTTCAACTTGGCTAATGTTCTAAGTACCTTATGGTGCTAGTTTGGATTGCAGCAAAGGTACCAAAGAAAGTGTCTGAAGTCTGGATTTACTCTCTGTGTGTGTGTGTGTGTGTGTGTGTGCGTGCGCGCACGCATGTGTGCATCTTCATGTATACTCTCACCTCTGAAAAAGAGAAGTATCTAATCATATAGCACTCTATTTTGTACACCCTTGTTACAAGTCTAGAGGAAGATTGAATACTCAGTATTAATGAAGATGTTGGTACACATGTACAAGTTCAAAGTATTGAGTGTACTTGTCTACTCTCACTTGGTATACATGTATTTATGTATGTACAGTAACTCATTACGTATGAAAATGACTTATACCTGGTCAATCCATGCATGGGGCTAGACAGGAATATAGATTATCAGTTTAGAGAAGGATTTGTCACTTTGTGGACATCTGTATATGCAGAAATTCTTAAGATCTGTCATATGGTGTACATACATGTGGGCATGTATGTGTCTGTAAATGCATGTTCATACAGTATCTTCTAGAGGCTGTCACTTTGGGCAAGTGGCTGTTGCTCACATAGGGAGCCATTTTGCCTTTGTTGTTTAATGAGATAGAGCTATCCTGGTGGTCCAGTGGCTAAGACTCTGAGTTCCTGATGTAGGGGGCTCAGGTTCCATCCCTGGTCAGGGAACTAGATTCCACATACCACAACTAAAAAGATATCTCATGTCATAACAAAGATCCTGCAGGTAGGGACAAAGATTCCTTGTGCTACAACCAAGACCCAACACAGCTAAATAAATAAATATTAAAAAAAAAAAATAGCTCCCCATTCCCTGGTGGTGCCAGGAGTAAAGAATCCACCCACTAATGCAGGAGATGCAAGAGACGCAGATTTGATGCCTGGGTTGGGAAGATCTCCTGGAGTAGGAAATGACAACCCACTCCAGTGTTCTTGCCTGGAGAATTCCATGAGCAGAGGACCCCGGGGGCTATAGTCCATGGATGGCAAAGAGTCGAACATGACTGAGCACACGCGCACTAAAAATAGAATTTAATGAGCGAATAAAGCCTGCTTTAGGACAAATGCAACCGTAAACATCAGAACAGCCTTAGCCTTTGATTCCCAGCTGATATTTATGTACACATGAAAAGTTATATTAAGACTTCTAAAATAATATGTGTTATTTTCCACACTTTATACTAATGAAAACCCTGCTTGATGTGCCCTGATGGTTGAGGGAAAGGGGTTAGGACTTTTGGCAGACCTTCCATTCAGTATACCTTTCATAAATTATCCATTTAACTGTAAAGGAAATGCAGAAGCTGATCCAACTAGGAAGTCCAACTGCAGTGTAAGGAATTCGGGACCTTTTCGTGACTCATGCACTCTAGCAGTATTCAGGGTGGGGAAAGTCGAAAGCCTTCTAAGTTAGTCCCACTTCAGGAGGTTAGAAGCAGCCTGAAGCAATTATTTTCCCTTGGCTGGGATGTGGGTGAATGTTTTACCTCTTTGCCCTTATTTGTACAAGTATGTTATGGGGAACCTTATAGTTGGTTTTTGTGTGTTTTAATTATTTTTACCCATCATCTGGTGTATCACTTGGGATTACTCTTGGCTGAAAGCAACAGTGTAGTGGTTGGTTTGTCTCTTATGAAAAGAGGCTTGGCCGTGCTGTGTGTGGTGTGTGGGGTCTTTGTTCCCTGACGAGGGATCAAACCCATGTATCCTGCGTGGAAACTCAGAGTCCTGACCACTGGACTGCCAGGAAGGTCCCTAGCTCTACCCTTCTTAAGACTGTTCTTAAGACATTAGCGAGAACAATTGAATATTAAATCATAAGGTGGTCTGTATAGCAACTCTCCTTAAAGCCTCCCCCAAGAGTCTTCCATATCGCTTTGAATAAAAGCCAGATTTTTACATAAAAAGGCCTGGAGTTAGGCCACCACTCAAAGGTGCCACCAGGAACCCAAGTGCCCCCATGTAGATAGAATGCAGTCTTTGCATTTGCTGCTTCACAGTCTTAAGATGATTGTTTAAACTTCAGACCTCACATCTTGAATCTGGGACAGACAAAAGGCTTTCTCTTAGGAGACCTCACCTTTTTATTCAGGAAGGAACACCTTCTTTAGCGACGTCCAACTGTATCCTCATTGCACAAAATTATATCAAATGGTCCCTTTACATACAAAGAAACAAAGGAAATAATTGTTTTTATTAAACACACTTCTGCCCTGAACAAACTAGTGTTCTGCAAAAGAATATTGATGGATAGCACATACCCATCATTGTAGCTCAGTCACTTGGTCATGTTCCGCTCTTTGCAACCCCATGGACTGCAGCAGGCCAGGTTTCCTGTCCTTCACTATCTCCCAGAGCTTGCTCAGACTCAGGTCCATTGAGTCAGTGATGCCATCCAAGCATCTCATCCTCTGCCACCCCCTTCTCCTTTTGCCTTCAGTCTTTCCCAGCATCTGGGCCTGATTTCCAGTGAGATGGCTGTTCACATCAGGTGGCCAAAGTACTGGAGCTTCAGCTTCAGCATCAGTCCTCTCAATGAATATTCAGGGTTGATTTCCTAGTGTATACCCGTGACCTCTCACAATTTGCGGTATCCAGCCAGCCTTATCATGTCTAGTGCGGCGTAGATACACATCTCAACATCAGACCTCAAGAAAATCCTAACGGAGTGCCTCTCAGAAAGGTAACTGAAATGATCCTCAGAAGGGATAACTACCATATATGGATTTTGAGTCTGGAAACAAGCACCTAGAAAATGACCAAAAGATGATGTCCACGAAAGCAGTAAAACAGTAAACACGTTGCTTACCAAGTCCTATAACAACTAGAATGTGAAAGCCTGCCTGGACATACTGAAACACATGCCATACTAATATAACATGTAGTCGGCCTGTAAAACTTGTGATACTGAAAGTAGTATAGCCAGTAAATATTAACTGTATATTCAGAAGTATTTTCATACTGTCAATGGTTGATACCAGTGCTCAGTCAATAAACAATTACTGGGAACCTATCAAGTACACACGGTCCCTAGGGGAGTATAGACTATATGAACAGAGAGCTACATACAGAATAACAAGCACTAAACTGAGGCATGTTTAAGATGGCTTTGGGGAACACACAGAGGACCACCAGCCAGCACTGCCAAGGGTTACTGATAAGCAAGATTGGTCTCTCTTTCCTTTGATGTTTACATCCAAGAAGACAATTTGGACCTTCTACAGAGCGTCCCCTAATACCAGCATATGTAGAGTAGACAAGGGTGGAAGTTCTTAGATGCTTATGTTCTTATTTTTAGTTTCTAAGAAGTTCCAGTTAGGGACAGCAAAGAGTACTGGTTTTAATAATATGTGAACAAGTTAACTACAGGTTTCACATCCTTTCAAGTCAATCCTTTTCAAGAATCTTTGTGAGCAAGGACTCTAAAGATGATTTACACATCTATAGAATACTATTCTGAACAGTATTCTGAATTCACTGTTCTGAATAACAGTGCTGGTTAACCTGACCACAGGCTTTGGTAGACATGACTCTTAAATATGGGACCCCATTCTAAAGTGAGCCTCTTACAGTATTTGCAGTTTTTTCATGTTTTGATAGTAGGAGTTTGAAATCAGTCTAGCAGCTCACCAAATGTTTCCTTTGCATCTTAATTACTATGTGGGTACAGATTTTGCATTTAATTATTAAAAATAATTTATGTCCAAGCCATGCCCCTGCCCCCTCTGACACTGCCCGTGCCCCCTCTGACACTGCTGCCCATCCTGGGGAGTTCTGAGGAGGACTCAAGGAAGCTTGAGGCTTCTGCAGGCTCCTTGCCTTCACTGACTGACGTCCAGGGAATCCTAGTCCCAGCAGAGATTCCAGCGTGAGTGAAGATCAAATCTTTGTTCATCTGCAATCAGCCTTTGCATATTTAGGTAATTGCAAATGTTCCAGACGTCTGAAACTGACTATCTGACCAATATAGAGTATAAATTATTCTAGGCAGGTAGCACCTGTGTCTTACTCATTTCTCCATCCTAAAATGGAGGAGGTATTTGGTAAATGACTGTTCAAGCAGAGATAAACAAGGTCTAGATTAGAGCTAGAGGTGATTCTGGGGCAAGCCAGTCTGTATAGAGATCTTGCTGAAAAAATCTTGGGTAGCTTAGTGAAATAAGTCAGACAGAGAAAGACAAATGCTCAGTGATATCACTTATATGTGCAATCTTAAAAATGGATTTTTTTAAACTAGTGAATATAACGTAAAAGAAATAGGCTCACAGATACAGATAACGACTTGGTAGTTACCAGTGGGGACAGGGAAGGAGGGAGGGGTGAAACAGGGGTAGAAGAGTAAGAAGTACAAACTACTGTGTATAAAATAAGTAGGCTGCAAGGATATATCGAACAGCCCGGGGAATATAGCCAATATTTTATAATGACTGTAAATAGAGTATAACCTTTAAAAACTGTGAATCACTATGTTGCATACTTGAAACTTACATAATATTGTAAATCAACTGTGCTTCAATAAAAAAGTCTTGGGGATCTAAAGCTATATCAAAACAAGTAAAAGGAGTCAGAAAAGACACCAGAAGTATATCAGTGTTTCCTACCGTGCATTTTTACAAAGGACCTGGGCTTATTGGATTTACTGCAGGAAATGTAATACACTTTGGAGGGTAATCATGAGAAAGATACAAGAGCAAGTGTTGTCTTGGTACAAACCTACAGTGTTTTCTTCTCCATGTCTCTCCCTCATTCTTCTTTAAAGTTGCCTGTGTCCTCTTTACTTTTTTAATTAATTAAATTTACCCAATTTTCTTAATAAATGATGAATTAAATTGTATATATTTAAAATATACAACTTGATGATTTGATAGACACATACATTGTGTAATGATTACCATGATCAAGATTATTTACACAGCCCTTCAGTTCAGTTCAGTCGCTCAGTTGTGTTCGACTCTTTGCGACCCCATGAATTGCAGCACGCCAGGCCTCCCTGTCCATCACTAACTCCTGGAGCTTACTTAAACTCAATTCCATTGAGTTGGTGATGCCATCCAGCCATTTCATCCTCTGTCATCCCCTTCTCCTCCTGCCCCCAATCCCTTCCAGCATCAGGGTCTTTCCAGTGAGTCAACTCTTTGCATGAGGTGGCCACAGTACTGGAGTTTCAGCTTTAGCATCAGTCCTTCCAAAGAACACCCAGGGCTGATCTCCTTTAGAATGGACTGGTTGGATTTGTGTGTGTGTGTGTGTGTGTGTGTGTGTATGTGTGGTGAGAATGCTTAAGATCTACCGTCAGCAGCTTTCAAGCATACAACACCATATTACCAACTATACTATGCATTAGAATCTCAGAATTTATTCTTCTGACCATTGAAAGTTTGTACCCTTTGACCTACATCTTGCCATTTCTGCCTTTCTCTTATCCTGGCAACTACCATTCCACTTTCCATTTCTATGAAGCTGGCTTTTTTTATTTTATATGGTATCTATTGAATGTATTGATGTATTAATATTTATTTTGATATTATTCATATGATATTGCATATAAGTGCTATGTAGTGTTTGTCTTTCTCTATCTGGCTTGTGTTACTTAGTATAATGTCTGCAAAGTTCATCCATGGTATTGCAGGTAGCAGAATTTCCTTATTTTTTATGACTGAATAATAGCATTGTGTATATATATGTATACATATCACATTTTCTTTATCCAGTCATTCATCCAAGGACATTTAGGTTGTTGCCATGTCTTGGCTATTGTGAATATGCAATGAACATGGGAATGCAGATACATCTTTGAGATACTGATTTTATTTCCTTCAAATATATACTCAGAAGTGGTGTGGCTGGATCATACATTAGTAAATAGAACCTTTTATAGTAATTCTTTGAGGTACCTCTCCACCATTTTCCTTAATGGCTGTGCCAGTTCACATTTCCACCAACGATAGTTAAGGGTTCTCTTCTCCACATCCTCAGCAACATTTGTTGCCTCTTTGTCTTTTTGATATCGGTGTCATAGTTTTCAGTGTATGGAACTTTCACGTCCTTAGTTAAATTTATTCCTAAGTATTTTTTGGTTTTGATGTTATTATAAATGAAATGAATTTCTTAATTTCTCTTTCATAGTTTGTTGTTAGTGTGTAGAAATGCAACTGACTTATGTATATTAATTTTTGTCCTGCAACTTTATTGAAATTTGTTTGTTAATTCTAACAGTGTTATGTTGGAGTCTTTCAGGTTTTCTATATATATGATCATGTCATCTGCAAACAGATGATTTTACTCTTCCTTTCCAACTTTTTATTTCTTTTTCTTGCCCAGTTGCTCTGATTAGGACTTCCAGTACTGTGTTAAAAGGGAAGAATGCCATCCTTCTCTTGTTGGTGATCTTAGAGGAAATAATTTTAACTTTTCACCATTGAGTATGATGTTAGCTGTGGGTTTGTCACATATGGACTTTATTACAGTTGAGGTAAATTCTGTCTCTAGTTTATGCAGAACTTTTATCATGAAAGTGTGTTCAGTTTTTGTTAAATGCTTCTTCTGCATCTATTGAGATCATCTGACTTTATCTTTCATTCTCTTACTGTGTCACATTTATTGAATTGTTTAATTAAAAACCATCTTTGCATCCAGGGATAAATTTAATATGCTGTTGAATTTGGTTTGCTAGTATTTTGTTGGGTATCTTTGCATCTGTGTTCATCAGTGATACTAGTCTGTTATTTTCTTTTCTTGTAGTATCCTTGCCAGGCTTTCATGTCAGGGTAATGCTAGCCTGATAAAATGAATCTGGACATGTTCCCTCCTCTTCAGTTTTTGGAAGAGTTTGAGAAGGATGGATTGGTATTCATTTCAATTAATTCTTTGATTTTAATTAATTTCAATATTTAGTAGAATTCACCAGTAAAGCCATATGGTTCCTGGGCTTTTATTTATTGGAAAATTTCTGATTAGCAATTCAATTTCATTGCTCTGTGTTTTTCTGTTCAGATTTTATGTTACTTCATGATTCAATATTGGGAAGTTGTATACTTCTAGTAATGCATCCATTTCTTCTCCGTTATCTAATTTGTTGACAGATACTTGTTTATCATCTACAATTTTTTTAAAACATTTTTGTTCTTATACAGTGCTTCTCAAGTGAAAATAACATGGAGTCTTCTGTTATATTCTCCCAGATTTGAATCTGAGTTATCTGAGTAAACTTTCTGAAATGTTCTCATGTTTGTTAATAAGAGAAATTCTGTTGATCCTGTAGGGTTAGAGTAAAGATGAAATAAGGTAGCATCGAGCAGTTCCCAGACAGCACCCATAGGCCGTCAGCACCTTCCCTTTTCCCTGCGGCTCTCTAAAGCCAAGTTCAGTGGCCCGTTGTATTGAGCAGTGAGTCCAGAGGCTGTGAATTATTTGTGATGCTTTTCCAAGGACTGAATGAGGAGAGATATTTTAATCAAAGCACCAACAAAGCTCATGTAGAGATGAACATATAATTAGTGACCTCTTCCTATGAAGGATAGTCCACAGTGGGCCTGGAGGAAATGAGGTTAGCACATGAGCAATTGGGGCGTATATATCAGCTCTGTGTGTCCACAAAGTGGGAAGCAAGAGGCATTTGTAGCTTGGTCACAAACTGGGTGTCAGACATATTAAGCCTGCGTTCATCTGACAGGCCTTCAGGAAAAAATGTCAGAGGGGAGGTTTAGCAGTAGGGGAGACAATTATGAGAATCTCAGAGGTGAGAAATAGAGAATTCTGCTCACTACCCAGGAAGGAGAGAATATGGCACAGAAGACGGGTATGGAAATGTGTTTCCTGACACTTGCTGAAGAGGCCTGTCATTTATTCGGGTCCCATTTTGCTCTCAGGCTAAGACAGAGTGAGCGAATGCTTTCAGGAGAGAAGTCTAGGTGAGCCCCAGTGCATACTCCAGAAAACCCCCGGGCTCACAGTACTACTGGAGTTAGTAGTAGTTTAGTTCACGTTTTCTGGCCTGATTTCTTTAGAAGCTGTAACGGATGCTACCAAGACTCTCAGTGCAGAAAGTCCAAAGTGGTGGGCTTCTTCACTTTGAGAGCAAAGAGCTCACCATGTGGGACTGTGTTGTCATTGTGATGTTATGGCTGCAAATTACCACAAAGTGTTATTCTCTGGGGAACTGCCTTATGCCCCTAGAGAGAGGTCTGCTCACCTGACCCTCCACTCCTCCAAGAGCACCAG
>SJYT01024161.1:116332-168832 GCA_006410635.1 Cephalophus harveyi | reverse complement strand
ACAGTGGGGGTGGGGAGAGGTTCGAGAGGTGGTATAAGGTTAAAAAAGAGAATATATGTAAGTGTGTCATAGCATATATCCCGTCTCTTTCTACACGCCTGACAATAGCCACATACATAACATTTTATCACATTGTTTTGTAATTGCATGATGAAATTTGTAAACAAATTCATGTAGACATTTTTGTTCATTTTTGGATAAATAGCAAGAGAAGAGTTGCTTAAGTAACATGAAAAGCGTGAAGGCTCTTGCTACACATTGCAGAATTATTTTGCAGATAGAAAACTGACATTCCTTCACAAGTGGATGAGTGTCTGCCTTACTGCAACCTTGGCAACATTGTGTATCAGCAGTTACATTTTTCTTTTTGTTTGATCAATGAAAAAGAAATATATTTCCTTTTTACTCCATGTTTCTTTGATTACCAGTGAAGCTGAACATTTTTTCCCCCATATGTTTATTAGCCATTTATAGTTCCTCTCCCATGAATTGACCTCTCTGCTTTTGAAAGAAAGGATGAGTCTCCAAGGGCTAGCCAGAGAAAAGATGCTCCAGTGATCATTACCGCGGAGCCCTGGGGCCAGGAGTTGCAGGAGAGAGAATTAGGAGCCTCCTGAGACTGCCAGGCGACTATCAAGTAGGCTTCTTCCCAAACCAGAGCCAGGCTTTTTCTACACAGCCAGCCTGCAATCAGTATTTGTTCTCTACCATTTCATTTGTTCTGTTAAGAAATATTTTGGATCTTTTGAGAGGGGCTCTTCACATTCCACTCAAGTCAGTGCTTATAATTCTTCCCGGGGAGATGACCAGTATTGCCTTCTCAGTTTGGGTTTTTACTCTGAGAGTCCCATCAGTTCACAGTGCACTGCTGTAGATCTTGCCTGAGTCTTTTACGATCCCTGCCAACCAGCCAGGAGCTGTGACTGCTCCGTAACCTTCCTAGATTTAAATCTGTTGCTCGCGTTTTCCTCGTGGTGTTACAGAGCAGCAGAGCCCATCCATACTGATGTCTTAATATCATTCTCTCCTCCTTGGATTTATAGGGTGGAATAAACCCTCTGCCATAGAAGTGCTTATTGATTACTGAAGTACATAATAAAGCCTAAGAATAAAGTAAGACCAAGTAATCGGTCCTATTCCTGGAGGATGACAGTAAAACCCTGGGCAAGGCAATCTCCGAGGACTGCCTTCTGCACAGAGCTAGAAGGTCCCCTTTTAATTAGGCATCCATATAGTAAGCATGAATGATAGAAACCAGACAAAAAGAGTACACTCAGTACTACATGACTCCATTTATATAAAACTCTAGAAAATGTACAAACTCATCTATAGTGACAGAAAGCAGATCAGTGGTTGCAGGGAGGAGTGAAGGTGGTGCCCGCAGGGAAAAGATGGAGGGATAGCAAAGGCGCCCAAGGAAACCTCTGCGGGCAGTGGATGTGTTCACTCTTCTGATTGCGGTGGTGGTTTCATGGGCGTATGCATGTGTGTCTCCAATAGTACCTTTGAAATATGGGCAGTTTATTCATGTCAATTGTATGTCAATAAAGCCACTAAAAATAATAAGCAGTACAAAGAGGTAATCCTTGGCTCACTCTGTGTTGGAAATTTTTTTTCTCAAGAAGCTATATTTTGAGGAATACTTAGGAGGATCTAATGAGATTAAATTTTACCTTCACTCTTGAATAAATGGAGCTTTCAGAAGATTGAATGGTATCAATCCAACATAAAATAGTAAAGTATTCCAAAGGCAAGATAGCCTTCTCTTCATCTCTTTTGTCCTTTCTTACATTTGAACCTTAAAGGTGACTTTCTATATAATTTTTCTGTAAGACAAAACAGGCTGAGCCCTTTATAAAAGTGTTGGATCTCTTCTCCCCCTCGGCCCCCCTAATCCTTCTGTCACTATATTTCCCCCACCAGGAGGAGAGATCCTACAATGAAGAAAAAAGACAATTCCAAAATGTTGGCAGTCTAAAAGGGGACAGACATTTTCAACACAAAGAGATGTTTGTTTTCCTTGCATTTTAACTCTTAATTTTTGACACAGTGGGGAACTCCAGTATGGCCGCCATTTAAAATGTGATTGCCTCTGTCACCGGGGTGTTGTGACTGAAGGCCAGGAAGCAAAGCAGAGGAAGCCCAGAGACAGCGCCTACTGCTAAGGTGGTGGTCCATTTCTCTGCCTCCAAATGTTTCTTTTCTCTAGCCTGACGAGGAGTCACTCAGGGAGACTGAAGCTGGAATTTGTACAACCTCTTTTCAGTCCCCCTTGATTTTAATCAGAAATACACAATTATTCTTTTCCTCCAAAGAGAGAAACTCAATCCCCATTTTAAATTCAATTATTGTAATTGCAGCATTCAGAAAAATAGCACATTCATTTTCTAATAAGAGATTGTGGATACCAAATTACTGCATACAGTATGTCAAAACAGGAAACTTGAGACTGGCAGGCCAGTGGGTGTTTTTATCTTGGCAATTTGTATTTTCTTGCAGACAATTTATAGTAATCCTAGCCTTCCTTGTTTATGATATAGAAGACGGAGTTTTCAAGCCGTTCTAAAATAAAGACTGCTGTTACTATAATTTAATTTAAAATCCTAGTTATGAAAACGATGAATTCTAAGAGGAGCAAACGTTAAGTATCTCATAAAGAGAAGAAGGAAAGGAATCAGGGTTTAGTTCTGTGATACAGCAGTTCAACATGTCTTCAGATCTCCTTGAACTACCTCCTGACATTTGTAAATCAGTTTGCCTCAAGCCATATTTCTATTCCTTTCACCATCTTGCAGTTTAAAAACAAAACAGAAAATCTGATTGGTGGGAAGTTGATAATGTGGCTGTTAGGTTTTAACAATATGAGAGCACCCTGTTCCTGTTCAAGTCCAGTTGCTTTCCGTTGGCTTGAAGTGAGTCCAAATTAAGAAGAAATACTTTAGGATTTCGAGTTTCCTCATTTCCTTAAAAGAATAACCTGAACATTGGATTTTTACAAGTGTATGATGTTATTTTTTTTAGGGTTTACTTTTATCTCGAAATTATACTGATGTTCTTTCTCATAGATGCATTCAGATACCCACCACCTTCGAACACGTTAGCATCCATTCCGTCAACTGCTGTTCAGTCACTGGTCTCCTTAATTAAACACTTTCTATGACACTTTCCCTGAGATGTTTGACTCGTGTAGTTTATGAATTCATTCTTTCACGCATATTTATTGAGCATGGACTAGGTGCCAGGTTTAGGAAGAGCAAGATGCAAGCAAACTCTGAGGTAGGTTTGGGGAGAGCAGTCCATACCTATGGAAAGGGCACACACATGTCCTTGTGTGCCAGGGTGGGTAGACCTCCTCTGCTGGACTGCTGATTGCGCACTGAGTGATGAGCACTTTAGTTATAGTCTCTCCGTTATTCACCATTTCTGAAGTTACCAAAGTTAATGCTTTCAAAAATTTGGTCTCTTCCCAAGGTTACTCTGTTGGCTGATTTTTTTAGATCCATCCTTAAATAGATCTTGTATATAAATAAACTCTCTGCAAAGGGCTATACAAATAGCCCCTAATTCTGATTGGTCAAGGTCTCTGGACAAATTCCAAAATGACTGGCTTTCCTAGTTGTGCTGATAATCGCTTGAGTTTTTGATATTTCTTCTGTGTATCTGTCCACTTATTTATTTTGCCAGTTTGAATTTGAATGAACATCTTAATGATGTCAAAGCATAAGTCATAATTTGCACAGTGCATAATCTACAAGTATAGATTCCACATCTTAGATCTATGCATTTTACTTAGGACCTATGCATAGGGTTAATAAAAGGATAAATGGTGCTCAGTTGTGTCCAGCTCTCTGCAGCCTGGACAGGACTGTAGCCTACCACACTCCTTTGCCCATGAAATTTTCCAGGCAAGAATACTAGAATGGGTTGCCATTTCCTATTCCAGGGGATCTTTCTGACCCAGAGATCGAACCTGAGTCTCCTGCGTTGCCGACAGATTCTTTGTTATCTAAGCCAGGAGGGAAGCCCTTCTACATAGGGTTACTGACTACTATTTGACTGAAGAATAGGTCCAAATTCTGTTAACCTTCAGAATTATGCAGTAAGAACCAAAAGGAATGCTTAGTAAATTGAATTCTAAAGTGTCTTTCCTTGTTGGTATTTTATGCATGAAATAAAACCATTTGTTACCAGGAAGATTCCTGTTGTTCTCTTTGAGAGGCAGTAGTGGTTTCTGCTTTTGTTTGTTTGTTTAGGTTATTGTTTCTGCTTTTGTGCGGCATAGTATCACGTCTTCAAACACCTCCCAAGCAGAAATCCTTGCAGAATATGATTTTCCCTCTGGCAATAAAATGATACAAAAATCCAACCCAGCATTTAAATGACTATTAAGTTACCTCATTTCTGTGTGTGATACAACATATCTTTTAGGAAAGAATTGGACAAAACAAAACTGTTAGCATTTTTCTCTGGCTACTTTCACATGCTTGAACTTATTTCACTCTCACAAAAGTCTTGTGGAGTAGGTATAGTCCCCTTTTACAGGTTAAAGAAAAAAAAAGAGTAGGCGCCAAGATATTAGGGGCTTCCCCAGTGGCTCAGCGGGAAGGAACCTACCTGTAATGCAGGAGACACGGGAGACTTGAGTTCCATCCCTGGGTTGGGAAGGTACCCTGGAGAAGAAAATGGCAACCGACTCCAGTATCCTTGCCTGGAAAATTCTGTGGACAGAGGAGCCTGGTGGGCTCCAGTCCATGGGGTCCAATGACAGGACTTAGCACAGGCATGCATGCCAAGATGTTAAGTACCTTTCCCAGGATTGCCTGGCTGCTAAACGGAGGGGTCAGAATCCGAACCGAGGTCAGCCTCAGATTTAATGAGTGGGCTCTGTGCTCGGTCCTGCTCTTAAGGGAGAGCCGTCTGAGCTAGAGTGGAGACGTGGTTGATGTGCTGCGTTCACTGCTGCTTACAATCACCACACCCTCTTCAGTCTCAGCCTGCCTCTACTTACCCTCTGCTGAGCTGTCAGTCAGGAAGATATTTTTAAAGCAATTCCTTTGTACACGACGTCACCTCCATATGAACGTGTTCCATTTCAAGAGTGCGTCCATAAATCCAGTTGTTCAGAAGTCTGACAGAGTTCGCCTAGGTACCCAACCAACATAATCAGATATAGTACTGTACTGTAATCGTTTATAATACTTTCACACAAATAATACATAAAAATAAAACATTTGAACCTTCCAGTACGGCACGACTGGCATCCAGGGACACGCTCGCATCTTCGAGAGCTCACTCTGGAAGGCCGCGCTGCGTGGTGCGTCGGCGACCGTGAGGCGGTGTGCTGCACTTGCTGGGAACACACACTCTTGGAGGACAGAACTGGGTTCCTGGACTGCCTCTTGCCCTTGGGAGGCTTAACTTCTCGTCTTGAAAATTAGAGGTCGCCATACTTCCCTCCCAGGGCTGCTGTCAGGACACTCATTTTAAATAACTGGTAGCTGTTGGCTTTCATTTTAGGGGAAAATGCTTTTGCGATCATCCTAGGGAGGATCCCTACCCAGAAAGAGCCATGCTGCAGAGAGAGGTGAAGTGTACTTCATGAACCAGGCTTTTCTGGAAAAGTCAGCTTGGAGCTGCTCTGCTGTTGTGGGTCCTCCTCTTTTTTCCTTTTTTTTTGCCAGAGGTGGACATTGTCCCTGTGACAGGGAATTGAAGGTGCACTTAGCCTGGAAAGCAGGAACTACATTCAGTGCTTCACAACCTTAGGGGCTGGAGAGAAGAATGGTTTGCAGCAGCTTCATTACCTAGGGAAAAAGAACTCGGAGTTACAAGCTCTTTAAGAAAGATGCTTTTACTTGGGAGTGTTGGAGAAAATAGAACAATTACCTATTGAAGGCAAAGTGTATGAAAAAACACCTCTGTTCCTTTTTCTCTGATCATCTAATCTCTTCAGATTCATTCTGCCTTCCTGAAGGTGATTCAAGCCACGCTTGTCTTTGTGGAGTGGCTCCCCCACGCCTCCCCAAGGCTGGGGCACATGGTGATCGCCTGAAGTTCCCAGAGAAAGGCAGACATTTCCTCCTGCTCAGGGGAGCTTCCTCTAAGGGCTGGCGTTCCACAGGAAGTATCGGATCTGTGGAATGTGTAGAAGGAGGGAGGGAGGGAACCCACAAATCATCAAAGCGCTGATGAGCATTTTTCAGGATTTTTAAAACTGCACTGGGCCCTCTGATGAATCTGGAGACACCAGACTACTGTCTGAGGAACTCACCATCTGCTGGGAGCAGGACTTATATATGTGACATCCGGGGAGAATTGCATTTTATCTAAACTAGAACCAGTCAGATTTCTAGCCACCTGGCATGCATACTCTTAAAAAGATTTTTTAAATGGAAACCTCAATCTTTGTTGCATAATAAATGACCAAATGATCTTTAACACCTCTTGAGTGCTTTCTGTATGTCAGACACGGTTCTAATCCCTTTTATGTTTATTACATATATATTGGGGCTTCCCAGGTGACTCGGGTAAAAAATGCGCCTGCCAGCGCAGGAGACGTGGGTTCACTCCCTGAATCAAGAAGATCACTTGCAAAAGAGAATGGCAACCCATTCCAGTATTTTTGCCTAGGAAATTCCATGGACAGAGAAACCTGGAAGGCTACAGTCCATGGGGTCGCAGAGTCAGACATGATTTAGCTACTGAATATGCACACGTGCATATATATATATTGGGTTGACCAGAAAGTTCCTTTGGGTTTTTCCATCTGAGACTATGGAAAATCCCAAACAGACTTTCTGGCCAACCCAATATTTGTTATATATATGTGCTAGTCAATCCTAAAGGAAATCAGTCCTGAATGTTCATTGAAAGGATTAATGCTGAAGCTGAAACTCCAGTACTTTGACCACCTTATGGGAAGAACTGATTCATTGGAAAAGACCCTGATGGTAGGAAAGATTGAAGGCGGGAGGCGAAAGGGATGACAGAGGATGAGATGGTTAGATGGCATCACTGACTCGATGGACATGAGTTTGAGTAAGCTCCCGGAGTTGGTGATGGACAGGGAAGCCTGGCATGCTGCAGTTCATGGAGTTGCAAAGAGTTGGACATGACTGAGCAACTGAACTGAAGTCACTTTAATCATGTCTGACTCTGGACTTCTCCAGGCAAGAATAATGGATTGGGTTGACGTACCCTTCTCCAGGGGATCTTCCTAACCCAGGAATCAAACCTGAGGTTCTTACGTCTCCTGCATTGGCAGGCAGGTTCTTTACCTCTAGTGCCACCTAGGAAGCCCATTTCATATGTGCATGTGTGTATAAAATATATTTATTAATGCAATGAAGGTTCTCAACATCCTCCTGAGCTTGATACTATCAATAGCCCCATTTGATAGATAGTGGAACTGAGGCACAGAAAGACAGGTAATTTGTCCAAGGTCCTACAGTTCATGTGCCATCTAGGTAGGATTTGAACCCAGGCCAGCTGGCTCCACAAATACAGATGAAGAAGATTAAGGTGGTCTTTCAAGAGCTCGTTGGCAGATTGGTTCAGATGAAGAGCTACCAGGTTTTGTTAGCTGCTCCTCTGGCTTCCCTAAGGTTTGAGGCACCCTCCCCCTGGTGGAACTCTGGCCAGCACAGGCCCTGTGTGGCCGTCCCACCCCACCGCTCCCTGGCCCCGCCAGTCCTCTCATTTGTCGTTTCTCTTACTGAGCACATTTCTAAACGAGGAAGGTTGCTCTGCTTTAAGGACATACAAATGGCTTGCCCTCACCTGTCAAGCATGATCCTTGTATTTTACCAGGCCCATTATGAACGCAATCTTTCTGTCGAAAATTTGCATACCTCCTTTCTTGAAAAGTAATGACAGCAATTTCTTTCCCTCCGCTCACTTTCTGAGTGTCTCATTTAACGGCACCTGTGAAACCGACAGGCGCAGAGATGAGAAGTGAAAGAGAGCAGTTGATTAAATCATCATCAAGTCGGGCCTCAGAAAGTCAATTCTGCTTGCCGTCTGCAATGATATCCTTTTATCTTAAAGTAATGAGCTATGGCACTTTTGCATCGGGTAATGCGATAAGTTCTATTAGCATGTTCCATTTGCCTCACAAGCAAGGGCAAGTCATTTTAGCTAGCTCATATCACTGCAATCAAAGCAATTGGCTTCCCAGGCAGAGAAGAAAGAGAAAAGGCTCAGGGTGATTTCTATGGATCACAACACAGCGGAAAAAATAGACTCTTGTATTATTTTAACCCATAACATACTTTTCCTTTTTCCTCATCAGCAAATTTGGGTTTTATTAGCTCACCCAGGACTCTGAAGAGAACCAAGCCATAGTTGAAGCAAACCTAGGGGGACTCAGGCCCCACCCAAAGAAACAAGCAGCCGGGATCTAGAAGGAGAAAACTGCAGCCTTATGAGGCGGGGGGTTGGGCTGGGGGTTGTCACAGATAGAATCCTGCCAAAGAAGATAGCAGAGAAGGTCTCCCTGGTAATAACGCTGTGGTCTTATAATAAACTCTTCCTTCACACCATCTTCAAAGTCATTTGTAATAGGTCCCCAGGCAGGTACGGATTAATGCTATTGATGACTTAGAATCAGTAAATCAATGACAAGGAGGCAAAGGATCTGTTGCTTAAGCTTAAAAGAGATGGTTTACAAATCACCCGGCCCTCGCCTGTCAGTTTTACCTTTGGACAAGAAACTCATTTTTCTCATTTTGGCAATCACCGAGGCTTGTGAGCTCTGGGGTTTAAGTACGTTTCATCTTTGGGGTTTATGTATGTTTATGCCTGGCAAAATGTCACTTCCTTTCTTCTAAGGAAAAAAGTGCTGAACACTTCAAATATTTGTGAAATATCCATTTCTTCCCCTATTTCCAAAAACCCTACTATATTTTAATGAGCTAAGTGGAAATTTACAGCATATAGTTTTTTTTTTTCCTTCTATACTTGGATTTCCAAGTGACTAAAAGGAAAAAAAAAAAAACATTGAAAATTAATTTGTGGGCTGGAAAACTTCAAATTGGACAGCTTGATTTCTGGAAATAGATTGGCACTTCTAATCAGTGGTCAGAATGAACCTGGCACACAGTAGTCACTTTTAAATTAATTTTTGAATGAAATTGTGTGATCACCTGAGAGATGCTAGAGGAAAAAGAAGTTTTCTCTTAGGCCCCTCAGATCACATGGGTTGTCTGAACTCTGGCCAGTTCAAGCTGAGAACTTGCAAAAATGCCAGGTTCAGAGAACTCACAATATAGGAATGATAAAGTTACCAGCACAGAATTCCATAAGCTTCTGAAAGTTTGCTCTCAATTTTACCTGCTGAATACCTGAAGATTGATGTATTATTTTGAAATGTGTACATGTGACTATCAGAAGCTGTACTCTTATGTTTTAAACTGTCTTTGGACACACACATCTTTTGATTGGAAGTGTTTGTCACTCAGTCGTGTCTGACTGTTTGGGACCCCATGAACTGTAGCTCACCAGGCTCCTCTGTCCGTGGAATTCTCCAGGCAAGAATACTGGAGTGGGTAGCCATTCCCTTCTCCAAGGGATCTTCCCGACCCAGGGATTGAACCTGGGTCTCCTGCACTGCAGGCAGGTTCTTTACCATCTGAGCCACGAGGGAAGCCCTTGATTACGCTTTCTTTTTTTTTTTTCCCCTGAGCTATTTTATTTGTTTAGACATAGTTATTGTTGAAATACAGGGGGGAAGGAACCAATGACATCATTATATACTGAGAAACCCCAAACCATTTTCAGGATTAAAAAGCGTGTTTTATTTCTAGGGCCCCCATAGCTTTAAATTTAACTTACAGTCAAAAGCCGGCATGAGAGCAACGTAAACAATGTGAAATGAGAGCTTTAAGGCATGATGAAAGACAGACAACATCAGAGTTGCCACATGTGGGCAAAAGAGCTGCCCATTGTCTTTTTCATGTACGTGGAACTGGGCAGATGGGAAGATGGTGGCAGCCATGTTTGTACTCACCAAGCCACTACCTCACTTCCTCAAATAAGAAAATAAGTGTCATATTTTCTGCAGGTGGCTTCTTCTGAAATTGCTTTTAGGTGAGGGATGTCCTTACCGTCTTAGATAAACCGCCTGCCCCAAAGGGGAATCTGTTTGTTTTGTCACAGGCAAAGTGAAATTGTGCTTGATGTTAGGGGCTGTCGTTTACAAGGTGGGGTTCTCCCTCATTTTCCTCTCATTTCCTTTAGGCAGAAAGAAGTATAAAATAACTTTGTTCAGTGATGGTGTTCGGCCCTGACATCTTTGGTGGCAATGATAAATGGATTTGAGACACGAAATAACTGTTCCAGCAAGGTCCATTGAGCAGAATGGAGAGCAGTGCCCTCCTCAATGTCACTGTGTGTGGTGTATTCAATGATTGCCACTTTCTGCTTAAGAATGCATTCCATCACCAGGTCTCTGGAATTCCATCTTGTTCCTTCATCCCGAATGAGGCAGAGGTGTTGCAGACCTTGGCTTATTTCTGTTTGAGTCTTAAAACACAGATACTGAGATTCCCAAATGGCAATGAGAAATGTTTGCTTTTGAGGATGTACAGATACAATAAAATCATTATCATGTCTTGTCCAGGCCTTTTAATGGAAGATATTCTCTTCTGTGAGCTTCCCTGGGGGCTCAGTGGTAAAGAATCAGCCTGCCAATGCAGGAGACTGTGGTTCAGTCCCCAGGTTGGGGAAGATACCCTGGAGAAGGAAATGGCCACCCACTCCAGTATTCTTGCCTGGGAGATCCCGTGAACAGAGGAACCTGGCAGGCTATAGTCCATGGGGTCGCAAGAGAGTCTGATACAACTTAGCCACTAAACAATTACATCTTTTCTTCTGGGCCCCACCTTTCTTGTATGTGTGTGTGTGCTCAATCATGTCTGACTCTTTGTGACCCTATGAACTGTAGCCAGCCAGGCTCCTCTGTCTATAGGATTTTCTAGGCAAGAATACTGGAATGGGTTGCCATTTCCTTCTGCAGGGGATTTTCCTGACCCAGGGATCAAACCTGCTTCTCCTATGTCTCCTGCGTTGTAGGTGGATTCTTTACCGCTGAGCCAGCAGCCACCTCTCTTGGTTCTGCTAATAATTTTTACCCTACCTGCTGTGTTCAAGCATACATTCCTTTGTATTAAGCAGTTAAGTTGGTCAGTGTTTCCTATGCCTGTCTTTCTTTGGAATTACTTGTCTTTTAAATCAGTGTTTGCTTACACTGCATGAAATCAGGAATTCTAAAGGTGAGTGAGATGGATTTATCAATATGATTGAGCATCTGCTTGTGTCTCAAAGCCTGGAGAAAGATGAACAAGGCACCGCCCTTACCTACACAGGGCCCGTGCTCCGGTTGGAAGACTGTTGTGGCCAACAGTGAAAACATAGTTTTATAAGAGATGGAGGCAGAAGCAATTAATTCTAAAAAGAGTACTGAAATTCTAAGAATTCTCAAGTCCAAGAAGAGTGTTGGAAGACTCAGAGGAAATTGTATTTTTAAAGGTGAATTATAAGTTTTTAGGGGGAAACTTGGAAGAACAGAATTCCAGGCAGAGGACATTGTTAAGTGTGAAGATGGGAGGACCTGAGAGTGTGATCCAGGGTACTGGGGTGTGACTGGATGTGTTAGGATTATATCTCTCCAAGCGTGGATGCAGACCAAAGCCGCCTGTGAGCTCTCTGTAACTGCCTACTGCGAGCTTAGTATAGCGGTTGAGAGTGAGCATTTGGAAACTTTTACAGCAATTCAGTAGAATAATTTTATATCTCCTAAATCTAATAACATATTTTTATATGTCTTTGCTTTCCTTTTCCATTTTTCTAGCAATTATTTTTTATTGTATCTTACAAAGTATTGGTCTACAATGTGTTGAAAATTAAAACAAAAACAAATGGTCCTTCTCCACAGAAAGCCCGAGAAGCACTGGGTTGGAGGAGCAGAGGGCAGTGGAAGAGCCGGGAAGCCGTGTAGCATTTTCATTGCCCTCTAGGCCATGGGAAGTGTCATGAGCAAATTGGAATTTAGGAAATCCACTCTGTTCAGTAAAGACTTGGATCAGAAACAAAAGAGACCTTGGGCCTTGGAAAGCAGTCATTAGCCTCTCGCAATGATAAAATAAAAGCCTGAAGGAAAGCGATGGCCGTGTGTCATGAGCAAATTGGAATTTAGGAAATCCACTCTGTTCAGTAAAGACTTGGATCAGAAACAAAAGAGACCTTGGGCCTTGGAAAGCAGTCATTAGCCTCTCGCAATGATAAAATAAAAGCCTGAAGGAAAACGATGGCCGTGAAGATGGAGAGGACTTAGAAAACACAATCAATGATGCGGGGTGAGAGAGGAAGATAGATCTGCTCAAGATTGGAGTCACGGATGATGACAAGACTCTTCACTCAGGCAGTTGAGTGATTGCATGGTGATGTCATCACCAAGAACAGCCTGGGAGGGGGCAGGTGTGGGCTGAGCAGAAGATGGTGAGTCTGGATTTTGATGGATACTTGAGCTGAGATGTTTCTAGGGCTTCAGGAAGAGGGTGGAGCAAACGAAACATAAGTCAGTAATCGTTAAAATTAATTGTCTACACTTACTCTGTACTATGTCTAAGTTGTTTCCATGTATCAATTCATTTTATTCTCACCTTCCTAGGAGGGAAATGCCATTATTACCCACACTTTACAGAGAAGTAAACTGAGATGCAGAGAGTTTAAATAACTTTCCCAAAGTCACACTGCTGGCAAATGGTAGGCATGGAGAGTTTTTTAGTCTCAGCATACACATGTTAGCTGGAGCTGAGGGATTCTTTAAGGACTCCCCTGGAAATCATATAGAAACGATAGACCTGCACATGCAACTCTAGGGAGACAATGACATGAATGAGTATGTCGAAAAGGAAGGACCCTGAGCAGATATGAGGAAAGAGCAACATTGGTGAATGTGTACAAAGGAGAAATTCCAGCACGTTTGGTGGAAACATTCCAAATTTCCAGCACTAGGGCATTTTTTTTTTACTAGATTATTTACAATCCATACAGTGGATTACAGTGCAGCCTTTAAAAAAAAATATGACGTTACTGGCAAATTTTACTCATTACACTCAAATATTGGACATATTGGGTGAAAACAAAAGTGAAAAGTTAAAGTAGAAAAGTGGGCTTCCTCATGACTGAGGGCTTTCCCGGTGGCTTACACGATAAAGAATCTGCCTGCAATGCAGGAGACCTGGGTTCAATCCCTGGGTCGGGAAGATCCCCTGGAAAAGAGAATGACAACCCACTCCAGGATTCTTGCCGGGAGAATTCCATGGACCAAGGAGCCCGACAGGCTATAGCCTATGGGTTACTGGCAAATTTTACTCATTAAACTAAAATATTATACATATTTGGTGAAAACAAAGCAGGTTACCAAATAGTAACCTTTGTTTTCATTTCTTAAAACCTGTGGGTGAAAGATGAAGAGAATGAAGGAAAGGCTGGAATGAATTACGTGAAGTGAAAGTTGCTCAGTCATGTCCGACTCTGCAACCCCATGGACTATACAGTCCATGGAATTCTCCAGGCCAGAATACTGGAGTGGGTAGCCTGTCCCTTCTCCAAGGGATCTTCCCAACCCAGGGATCAAACCCAGGTCTGCGTTGCAGGCAGATTCTTTACCAGCTGAGCCACATTGTACAAATGTGTTAATAGTGTTTGTCTGTAGATGGTACACTGATGGTTTCTATCTTTTTTAATACTTATTTAATTATTTGACTGTACTGGGTCTTAGTTGACACTTGTGGACTCTTAGTTGTGACAAGTGGGATCTAGTTCCCTGACCAGGGATCCAATCTGGGTCTCCTGCACTGGGAGTAAGGAGTCTTAGCCACTGGACCACCAGGGAAGTCCCTGGTGAGTGATTTTTGAACATGTATTTTAATACATATGTATTAATTTTCAAAAGAGAAAATATTGGGGTGGGGATTGGTTGGTTATTTTCTGGGTTAAAGAGGTAAGACTTGTCTGGGAAAGGAAGAAGGTGCCTCCAAAGGTTTGGTCTGATTTGAGGAAGAAGAGGTGAAGAGGCAGTTGGGTGTGATGGGTTGGAATGAGCGCAGGTACCCAGGTGAGGAACTGGTCACTTGCTAATCCCGCATTCGAGGCATGTGGCTTGGATTTCATGCCTCCTGTTTCCCTCTCTTGTCTGTGGTGGGTCGGGGTCATGTCTTTGTCTGAAGGCTGAGTGGCCAAGAATTCTTCCCCGTCTGGCTTTTAAAATGGAGAAGAGGATTTTTAGCTGTTCACAAAGGGCTTTGAAATCCAGTCACAGCGAGTACTCTGTCACCTCGAGCTGGTTGTTAGCATGCAACCTGTTTGCTAATAAACCAATATAGGACCTTGGTGTCAAAATGCTTAAAATGGTCAAATCAGCCGGGACCACATTTCTGTATCTGACATGCCTTTTTTCCATTTCCCAGCCCCATGCAGAACATAAACCTGACTCAGGAGGTGGCTCCGTGTGAACTCTCATAAATTGGAGTGGCTATCTAGGGAGTGGGGAGCAGACACTTCTTCTTTTAACCTTTCAGGACCAAGGATCATTTGGCCAGAAATCCACACCGTATTGAACTTAGGGTGTGAAAGCCTTACAGTGTATTAAATGTGAATTTGAGACCATGAATTCTACCCACACCAACTCCATAAAACAGCCTCCCTTTTTCATAAAGCAGGCCCATAAACCGCTGCCAGTGAAGCAGAAAGACTCCTTAGGACTGTGGCTCGCTTTCCGTCTGGGGTTGTCAACAAACCCCCTTTATGAGTGGAATAGACCTCTTGTATGTGTCGAGCTTCTGGCTTTTTACAGAGTGTGTTAGGAGCCAGGCTAGGCAAACGTTCGGCACTGTTTGCTGAGTGCATTTATTGCCTTTGCATAATTTATGAGCTGGAGGGGTTGACCATCATTCGTCTCTGCCAGGGGCTGGCACTCCAGGCTCCAGAGAGCGGAGCTGTAAATTGGATGGTGCGCTCCTGCTGAGCTCACGGCAAAGTCCTCGGGTCAGTATGGGAATTTAATACCAGAAATGGAACTGTTTTCTCAGCGCACCATGTGGGCCCCAGCGCAGCACAGACTGTTTTGGCAGACTCTGCGACTGGCCTTGTCGAGGGGCTGTCACTCACCCGGCATGTTGTGTGGGGAGCCTGAGCATTTTTAATCGGCTTGGCATCCGTGCTGCTTCCATAATGGATACCAGTAGGTCTCAGTTCTTCACCATATGCTTAACTCTGGAGACAAGGTGCTTCTGGGTATATCAGTAATTACTTGATGCAGAATTAAGTGGACCTTGAAATTAGAACTGGACTGTTGGAAAGCAGGAAGCTTAACACTTTGATAGGAATAACCATTCCCAGGGACACACTGCTGTTCGGGTGGGGGGAAGGGGTGTGGACAGCGGCAGTTTTTCCCCCACCGTCGTCCCCACTCTTCTGCCCCCTGCACGCCAGTCCTTGGGGGGTGGGCAGATGCTCTGCCCCTGCCTTCAGCTGCCGCTGATTACCTCACGAGGCGGGCTGTGAACATCTGGGAAGACGAGGCTGCCTGGCAAAACCCTCTTCTGTCTTCCACACCCCTCCCGAATCATGCTGTCACTCCTGAGAATGTGCCGGGAACTTCGGAACCTCCAGGAAGGCTTCACTGAGGGCAATGGAGAAGCCACACAATCCGGAGAACTGCTGTCCCATCCTCTGCTGTTGGAGGCCTTCGAGGTCTTCATCCCACCCATTTTCTTTCTCAGCTGGTTTGACTTATTATAACAGAGCAGTCGCTGCTCAGGCAGAAGAAAGTCAGTTTACACAATCTGAGGTTGGGAGCTCGGCTGAGAAGGCAGTGGTTAAAGCACTGTCACCAAACCTCTGATAACCCTGTGGCACTGAGGAGCCCGTGCAAGAGCAGACGGCGTGCAGGCCATGAGGCTGCCATGGGAATTCCTAAACGCGTGTTGCGTGGGCAGTTTAGTCCCCAGGCTGAGTCTTAGTAGATGTCTGCGTTTGGATGGCGGTTTTGTTACTCTCGATTGAAAACTCTCTAATGGTGGTTTAAACAATGTTAATTTATTGTAAACTTATCTGAACAAAACACTCCAAAGCCTGGCTGCTCTCAAGTTGGTTCCATGTCTCAGTTGCGCCAAGATCTCTCTTCCCTTGTTTTTGTACTTCAGCCTTTGGCCTCATTTTTGCAAAATGGCTACCCCAGATCTGGACGTTGTGTCCTCATGCAGTGATGTTCAGGAGAAAGAAGCAGTGCTTCTGCTTTTCTCCTTTCTGTGAAGAGGAGAAGGTTTTCCAGAACCTTAAGCAGACATTTCCTCAAGTCCCAGCCAAAAGTGGGTCTTACATCTACCCTTAGCTGCAAGGGAAGTTGGGAAATGGAGACTATCTGACTTTTTCGGTCTCGAAATGTCAGGAAGTGGTACAGACGTGGGAGAAGGGGGACTGCGAATGGCTGTGGATGTGTAGCCAGCAGTGGCTGCTCTATAAGTGAATTTATTTCCCGTTTCTAGTCATAGCTGCATCAGCTCCCTTGTCCAGGTGGCCACTCTAAAAATCCTTGGCATCATCCTAGACTTGTCCCTCTTGCTTCCACACCCATCTAGTCCTGTCGGTTCTACCTTCACAGTCGCTGTGCCATCTGCTCTGTGTGTTAGTTGCTCAGTTGTGTCCGACTCTTTGCAACCCTATGGACTGAGGCTGGCCAGGATCCTCTGTCCATGGGATTCTCTCAGTGGGAATACTGGAGTGGGTTGCCATTCCCTTCTCCAGGAGATCTTCCTCAACCCAGGGATCGAACCTGGGTCTCCCTATGGCAGGTGGATTCTTTACCGTCTGTGCCACCAGGGAAGCCATTTGCTCTCCCCTTTCTCAAACCATGCATCTTGCTGGTCTAGACAGCATAAGGGTTGCCAGCCTGGTCTCACCATGACCTGGCCCTTTCCTCACAGCACTTCGTCTCTCCTCCACTCCATGGAAGTGTCATCCTCACGGAGTAGGTTTATCTCTGATCATGTTACTTCTACTGTGAAACCGAAAGCTGCCTTAGGACCAGGCCCGTGTCTTGACTGAATATCTGACCCGCTTAGCAGTGCTTATCGAGGTCCGTTGAGTGAATGAATAGATGTATTGACATGCCATTTACCCTCACAAAACACATCTTCTTCTTACTAATCAAGTATCGGATAACAGAACTTTATTCTTGGTTTGGGAATAAAAATGTATTCTTTTTTTCCCTTTACTTCTAATGAAGAGCCCAAAGCTTTGGGTTAACTGTCATTCTCTGGTCTTCTGAAACTGTGCTCAGTGGTTGGAATCTGTCAGATACCATGTGAGTTTCCTGACCTAAAGCTTTTTTTTTTTTTTTTTTTTTTTTTCCTGTAGCAATAGCAAAAACATAACTCAATTTTTGCACTAATGCTGATTCTCATCTTCCTTTTCAGTGTGACAGCGACAGTGACCAGGAAGAGAAGGTAAGCCCCTCTCATCCCCCCACTGTGGGCACAGCAGGCAGCATTGTGAACATTGGGGTCTCCCTTACACACTGCGGGGGTGGGGTGCCAGCTTCATGCTGACAGCACGTCTCTTCTGCAAAGATGGGCTATAGTCACACAGTGACATTGCCTATGATGAGAAAGAAATCTTTCATTTGTGAGGCCCACTTTTAAAAAATAAGCCCTTTAATGTTACGTATATATGGCACTACGTTTTTCACTTTTATAGAAGATTTTAAAAAAGGAAATTGTTTATTTTAATAGCCATCTGATTTTTCCGGTTTTATCCTTGATTGGAACATTAAACCTGCTAATATGCCTTTGTAATGTCGTTCCTGCATTTCTGTTACTGACCCACATGCTTCTTCCTGCTTTTCTGTACATATTGGCCTTCTTGATAGAAATGTTAATGGTTTACTCCTATGAGTTTTGGTTTATGCTAATGATTTATTCCTGTTCCTCATGGGGGTGGGGGGAGAGGTGGGCCAGGGCTGTCAGGTAGGAATTGCCCTCTTCTGGTCCAGGCAGATGGTCAGGTGGGAGGGTGCTTCTTCCAGCAGGTACACGCTCTGTTCTGAGGCTGATGGCCGCCAGCCTCTGTGTAGCCGGTTCCACATGGACCAAGACAAGGAGCTCGGTCTGGGGGCTTCCAGAAGATCAGATCACAACCTGGTAAAGTGTACATTCTGCGGCCCGAGCCAAAAGGATTGTCTGTTTCGTTTCTCTTTCTAGTGTCCCAACCCTCCGACCAAATTTCTTACTAATGTTATTGCTGCTCTATGCATTTTGAAAATAGTTAACCTGAATATCATGGTTTCTATATTGCTTGGCACCAAAAAGAATGTACCCATCCTCCCCTCATCCCCAATTTCTGGGTCTGTCCTGCCCAGCTGGCTTTCCTGAGCTCTTCTCCCCGACTCTCACCTCCGATGTGCTCGCAGATTTTACTCAGAATCCTGTGGCTAGTATTTAGCGGGATCTTTCCATGGAGCCCAGCATTTTCCCCCTCCTTCTCTGCTGCCAGCCTCCAAGAGAGATCTAAAGGCCCTTGTTCTGTGCTGTCGTTAATTTGAATTCAGCATATGCAGCCCGTTATAAAATGCGAGACATCATCATTTGAGCAGGTCAAGCATATTCAGATGAAGACAAATGGTGCTTATTTGATTTCCTTAAAATCAGGAAATGAAAAAAGTGCTCTCTGGAGAAATCATGTTCTGCCTGACTTGGATGATAGACCAGTGCGTGTCCCCCAGATAAGAACAGGCTCTCGCCTTGAGGTTTTTATCTCTGAAGGACGGCTAGGACTGTCAGCTTGCTGACATGTGCATTATCCATGTCATTTTAAACAAAGTGACCTATGGAAGGGTGCGCCGTGCTGTGACACGGTAATGGGCTGTTGGATGACAGTGAAAGTACGCACTGAAAAGGGGGCTGTGGGTTAGTCTTTTGTTTAGCTGACAAGTAGGCGCTTCCTTCCTCCAGCCCCTGGGGAGTCCTAACTCCTTGGAAGTCATTCCCCCCACTGTGTCTCTGGCAGCCAGTGTGCAGTGGGTGCCTGAGGCATGTGGGCAACAGTGGGCGTTTGGCGATCCGATCAAGTAAGCCTGCTGGCCCCCAAGCCATCCTGGCCACATCCCACAGGGCAGTCGTCGTCTCGTTTTATCAGGCCCCAGGGACCCAGGGAGAGACTGGCACTTCTGGCTGCTCCAGGAGATCTTTTCCAGGTGACAGTAGATCTCACTTTCCAAGTGGGTGGCCCTTTCCAAGGGGACAAGGCTTCCTTGGGATGGCACTGCCAAGCACACGTTCCTGCTTTATAAGGCAGAGTGAATTCAGGAAGTGTCCCAGAAGGTAGCAAGGCATCCAGTTTTGTGTTCCACGAAGGTGTCTTGACGAATAGTCTCAACCTTGACTGTGCTTCTGAATGCCCCTGGGGCTGCAGGAGTCCCAGACAGCCAGGCCATGTCTCAGGCAAGTGCCTCAGACTCTGCTGGTGGCTAGCACCCCTTGTCTACAAGGTCACTAACTATTAATTTTGAGAATTATCAGCACTGCCTGCAGTTTCCAGAGGCATCTGGGGGCCCAGGTGTTTCCTGCATCCTAGGAGCACCCCAGCTACTGGTTTGCTGTATCCCTGAGTCTCTGCTGCTCGGGTGGGAAGCAGCGAAGTGTCAGCCTAGTGGAATGGGTGAGAAGGTAGCCAGTGCCCATGGCTCTTGAGTTTGGTGTGATTTCGGGACAATGAAGGAGAATGGGAGATGTCCATAGGCAAGTCCACGGGAGGCGTGACGGTGGGGACAGAGGGCCGTTGGGGGTGGTCAGTCCTTTGAAAAGGGGGGAATTCCTGCCTCGCCTCCCCAGCCACTTTCCCTGTGGACGACGGTGGCCCCGCAGGTCCTGTCTCCTTCCCCAGGGGCTCCTCCACAGCGGCACTCCCCTGTTCCTCCAGGGGGCCCTGCTTGGCCCCGTGGTAGTTAAGACTGCCCAGGCTTCCCCTTTTGGACTGAGACTGTCTGGTGTTTATTACTGACTGTCACACCGTCCTCCCAGGCTTGTGCTCTGCACCAGCGTCTGGGCCCCCGTCAGCCTCCGCCTCGCCAGAGCCTCTTGCCGCCGGCCCGGAGCCCCAGAGCTCACCCGGGCTGCCTCCGGTGCTCTCCGGAGGACTCGCATTCGAAGCTGAATTGCTAATGGCGGCAGAGATGCCACTCAGTGTCCCGGGATCCTTTCAGCAGCCCCACCAGGGAGGCTGTCGAGGCAAAAGTGAGACTTGTAGGGGACCCACTGGGATTTCTCTCCGGAAGACCTGTCATTCTCTTAACTCCATAGGGATCCGCAGAGCCGGGGGTCTAAAATTAGGGTACCGTATTTCACACAGCTGACTGAATTAAGATAAACTCTGCTTTCCTCTGATACGAAGCTGTAATTTATAAAATGATACCCTTACTAATTAATGTGGAAGTGACTGAGAAGAGGGCTAGAAAGCAGAGCTTTCCATAAATGCAGGAGACATTCTCATACGTGGAGAAGGCTTGCCGGGACACCGAGCACAGCATCCCTTGGCACCCCCACTCCCCCCACCAGCTGTGAGAATACATTTCACGTTAATGTCAGCGGCCCTGGAGGACTTCTGTGAAGAGTAGGAACGGGGTGGAGGAGTAGAAAAGGCTGGGAATGCTGCATCTTTGATTGGGGATTGTTCTTTGCAGTTAGTGTAGAGAAAAGAGGCAGCACTTGGCACCTTAATCACCCAAATTAAGCAATTATTCCAGTCCCCCACCTGAAATGAATTGGTATAATGAGAACAAAGAGGCAAAAGGCATATTTCCCCATGTTTGGCCTGTATTTTCTCTTGTTTCCTCCCTTTCTGTCTTACTGGCAGCAGCCCATTGTGCTGAGAAACACTCCCAGTTTGGTTGTGAAATCTAAGTGGAGATGGAAAGTGATTCTCCTTCCATTCACCCGCTTCCTGTGTGTTCTGTGGGCCACATGAACGAGCTGGTTGGAAGGGGGAGTACGCAGTGGTCATGCACTTGGGCCGCCGAGTCTGATGGCCTGGGCTTGTTCCTGACTGTCCCTCACAGCTCCGGAGCCACGGGCAAGCCTCGATCCTCTCATCTGCCAAATGGGGATAACAACGCCCCCCACCTCGAGCCAGTTAAACTGGCTCCGTGCCTGGTCTGTGCTCTGTAAATGTCAACTTCTGTTAGTTTTCCTTGGAGTCGACCAAGGGAGAATCACTTGGGGAAGGAGGAAGGCAATCCTCCTCTTCCAAAAGCTCGGGGTCTGCCAGAGAACATGCCAGAGGATAAGAGGTGTGTTTCTTTTTCTGCTGGAACCCAAGGCCCAGCCTTATTCCCCTCAGTCACTTCTTCCTGACACAGGCTGAATAGAAGTGTTGTGAAATTTGAAAGGGTCCCCCAACAATGATTATTAAATTCCGAATCATCAGTCTTTCCTCTCGGCACAGTCTGAGCAGAGAGGAAGCATGCCATCCTGGAGGGAGCAGAGGGTGCTGGAGTAGGTGGCCCAGCCCACAAGCCAAACACTGTCAGTCTCCAGATGCCCATTGCAGCAGGGAGGGTCTGATGAGGTCCATCGGGGTGGGGGCCGCAGCGTCCATATTGTTTAGAAAGCTTCTTGGTACTTTTTTTACAACTGGTTTTGAGAACTACTGCATTATAGCAAATGTCCAAAAGAAGCATTTACTTTCTTCTTCATTAAGGCTCTTAACATTCTGACAGCTCAGGAGAAAGACCTGAAAGCAATAGGGTGTTGTGTGTGTCCACACACCCCACGCGCTTGTGTTTTGTAGATGTGTAGTGCCTAGTGCGTGCAACACACACATACACGTCTCCGTAGACATGAACCATTCTCCTTGTCCTCGTGAAGCTTTTAGCACGACTTCTGCTTGCAGTTTCCCCTCCCTGGGTTTTTAATGACAGGAATGATCTCCTCAACAAGGTTGCTGGGTCCCTGGACTTACTCAGCAGCGCCCAGGACCGCCAGCTGGGATACTGGCTCGCGGCCAATGCAGAACCCCGGATTTCTCGTGTCAGCTCCTCCTCCCTTTAACACACACACACTTTTTGGTGCATTCTAACTTTTTGATTCAAGCTGTACGTGTTGTGTTTGATCATTTTGTATTCACTTGTGTGGAAAGGGGGCAGTTTCTAAGAAAAGCAGCTAGAATACTGAGAGGCTTGTGTTCCTAACTCAACACAAACCACAGGCCTGACTTGGCTCCCTGGAAGGGCCGAGAAACTGCTGAGACGTCAAATGAAAGATGGGACGTGTGGCTTGTACTTACGGTGGAACAGCCCCATCCCTTGATGGACCACGTTTCACACTTGGTGAAAATTCCGTGCCCTCAGCAACATTCTGGAAGCCCAGGAGGCATCCCCTGTTGTTACTTGTAGAACCTCCTTCCTTGATTTTGAAATAGGATGTGTTCTGATCAGGAGACAACTTAAAGATGCTGTCCTACTTTGCAGGAAAAGAAAAAAATTTTCTCCTCCCTTCTGGTTTTATAGCAGCAAAGCACACAGTCATGGCCCAGGAGAAGAGTAGGTACTCAGGTTCTCATCTTTATATCCCTGATGTTCAGTCATGATCATTGTTTTGCTAAATTTGCATTCCCTTTCCTGGGTACTCATCTCTCAAAGGAGGAGATAAGTGAAACCACTTCAGAAAACTGGTGCTGTTACATGAGTGCACCTCATGTCAATCCCAAGGTGTGTTTTCTGTGCTCTCTTCCCCAGCCTTCCATATTTCTTGAATAATTTTATTTTTTCATAAGATATTTCTGAGTCATTTATAAATTTCCTCCTTTATTTGGAAAATTTCTGCAGCTCTTGTTGAGTGATGCCCATCGATCCAACCTCCAAGATTAAGTCTGGGTCAAAATGACACTAGGTTGTTCTTCCCACATCACCATGTTTCCATCTGGCTTAATTCCTTCCTATCCTTCAAAAATTCCTATTGATAGATCCTTGGATTTAATCTCTGCTGCAAATTATTTTAAATCCCGAGTTTCATTAAATTCTTCTCTGCCTCATATCATTGCATTTTTGTACCAGAGCAAAACTTGCTTCACTCACACTGAATGTGTATGTAGAATATTTGTTCATACACCCGAAAAACCCCAGAGGATTTATATATGGGTTAATATATATGCATATTTATATATGTACATATTCTTTGTTAAATATAAATCAAATGAATACTCAAATTATTGGAAATGGTCTGTCATCTTCAGCTAAACTCCTATTTCTTAGACTGAATAGTGATAGGAATGGGTTCTAGATATTCCCTTGTTCTCATGGGCAGGCAATGGAGAAGGATACTTGGAAGACCTGACTTCTAATTTCTAACCAACCAAGTATGTGGCCCTGGGTAACTTACCTAATGTTGTTGAACCTTAGTTTTGTCATCAGTAATATGAGGTTGAGTTCAGTGGTGTAGCTCTGAATATCATGTTTTTCTGTGTAGTTAGTTACCTAGGCCCCAGCAACATAGCAGACCCAGAGGGAAATGTGCGTGAAAGTATTTTCTCTTTGCCAAGGTACAAGGAAGATTATGTAAAATTTTTCTCCATTCTTTCACCTCTCTCAAATTCCTAACAGGAAATAAACATAGGGTGGACACATCCGTGTTGACACTTTCAAGTAACTAAAGGAAACTTACGTATGAGCTTGATGTCTAAACAAGGTCATTGCCTGTTTGTTGGTTCTTTCATTTAGTCGTTCATATCAACTCACTTACTTTTTTTTTTTTCTTTTTTTGAATTTTGTTGTTTTCTGTCAAGCCTCAACATGAATCAGCCATAGATATATATATATATCCCCTCCCTTTTGAACCTCCCTCCCATCTCCCTCCCCGTCCAACTTACTAATTTTTTATGCGAGTACCTACGATGAACCAACTTGGACTTGACAGAGTTGTGTGACTCTGGCATCATGCACTTGTCAGTAGGCAGCAGTTAGTTTAATCTTGTTCTTCAATTACCCTAATTATTTAGGAGAGCATGGGAGCTAGTGAGAAGCTAGTTGACATAGTACCTTTCAAGGACTCGATGGTTAACAATGAGAATCATTTGACCTATTAAAGGAATTCTTCGGGAGAGGTCCAGAGTTCCAGAGGTACATGATTCTACATTGCCAGAGTAAAGATCAACTGCTTTCCCTTAGAATGAACCATTGGCTTGGATTTTATGGCTCAGCTGAAGGGAGTGTTGCAAAGCCAAGGAGGAATTAGGTGGAGGTGATGGCTTTCAGTCTCATGAAATGGACCATGAATCCTGAGCCATCTAAGAGTCAGGGAGGTCCTAGGCAGAGGTGTTAGTACTGGTGATCCTTAATCTGGTGGCTTGTCAGTGAGTATGGCCTGGCTTGTTCTTTGGTTGTCAGGAGAGTCTATCTTAGTCTGTATTTGGGTTGGAGAATGTTTGTCCTCAGTAAAGATGTAGGCATCTCTTTGTGGTCATGCACATCTGTGTTTGTATGTAGGCATGAGTGTCTTAGTTAATCCCCTTTGGCAACTTCTAGATGGTGATATATGATGATGGGTAATGGAATCACTCCTTGCAACCTTGCCATATCTAGATGTGATAAAGATAATAAAATCTCTGTATTAGGGTACTTTCATAATTAGCCAAACTTTATACTTTCAGAAGTCCCAAAATTAAGTGCTTGGACATTATTTTTCCCTCTTTTTTTTTTTCCCTCCAAAGTCACAACTGGGAAGGTGAAGTTGGCTGCGTCTGAAGCTTTCCCCTTGGTTCTCAGGGCTGTGCTGAGAAGTACTGGCTATACACCTATGTAACAGCCCGTTGCTTGAAGTGTAAGCAGAGTGCCTTTTCCAGTGCTGTCCAGCCCCAGGCATGGTTCACTGCTGATCATATACGTGTTTCCCGAGACAGTGAAATGAAGCATTTGAAGCAACGACTGAGCAGGAACCCCTGGGACTGGTGGTTGTGGTACCCAGAGCATTCACCTTGGGCTTCATCTTTCTTCTTTGGGATTCTTAATGACTTTTCAACTCCCTAATTTCTTGGCCAAAAAAAAAGTAGATACTACTAATTTACTAGGGGGAGTAAACAAATGAGATTAGGATCAATTTTTTCAGTCTCTCAGTCGTGTCCAACTCTTTGTGATTCCATGGACTGCAGCACGCCAGGTTTCCCTGTCCTTGACCATTTCACGGTGTTTGCACAAACTCATGTCCATTGAGTTGATGATGCCATCCAACCATTTCAACTCCTGTTGCCCCCTTCTTCTCCTGCCCTCACTCGTTCCCAACATTAGGGTCTTTTCCAGTGAGTCTGCTCTTTGTGTGTGGTGGCCAAAGTAGGGTCAATAATAATAGGTAAGTAATAAGATGAAACAGCGTTTCACACTGTAGAGAACATTGTGTCATTCAAAACACTTTTACATGTGTCATTTTATTGTGGGATCTGTGTGTATCCTTAGCTGCTGCACTGTTTATCACCTTTGGTGAGCCAAAGTCAATGATTAGGCCTTTCAAGGACTATCTTCTCAAGCATATGTCATTTTACAAATAAAGAAAATGAAACTTAGCTGAAAAGTGATAGAGCTGAGAAATGAGCTGTCTTAAGATTCCAGGCTCTGGGCTCTTTCCCCTTATATACATAGATGAGTTGGGAAATGCCCATAGGTATTTGAGAATCTTTGCTACCTTCTTCTCTGTGCTGCACCCTCTAAGAGACCTGGATTGTACCTGCCCATCCACCCACAAAGCTTCCAGCTTCTAAAAAGCTGGAATTGTCATGTGCAGACATGACAATTGCTTGATGACACGGAGGAAACACAACGTGGGTCCACTGACAGCTGAGATGTACAAGCTCTTCTGAGATGTGACTTTATTTTTTTAACCTGGGAAGCAGTTGTCCAAGGTAAGAAGGCAAGGGCTACAGGTATGTTTTTGCTCAGCCCAGGGTTCCCCATGAGTAAGGAAGTGGAGGCTCATGCCCCGCAGACTACGCACATTTGGTCAAGGTTCTCAGTCTTCTTTTAGCGTCTGTATGTAAACACTTAGTACCTTCTTAAATCATCGACTCCTAGCAAGTACCCCACATCTAGTAGTGTCTGACATTTAGTCGATGATCTATGAATATTAGTTCTATAACTGGAAGTTGCTCTGTTGATTATCTGAGTCACAAAAGGGGAAAAGGTCTTGTCCTGGTCACCCAGGCAGGTGGGGAGTTACTGGACCGTCCGGTCCCAAGCCGCTCGCATCTCGTGTGGTCTGTCCAGACTGCTTTCTTCCTGTGGTCAGCGCCCAGGGGAACAGGCCGCGGTATTACCACAGCCCCTGCACTGCACCCCCCAGAGCAGCTTCACTTGGTGTCATCTGCCCCTTCAAGAACCCTCTAGACACTGACTCCCCCGCCCCTGCAGGGGATCTTGGGGTGCATTAAGCCCAAACAGCACTTTGCTTGTCGGATGGCGAGTGCTGCTCGGGGTGTTCCTGCAACCCAGTGGTCAGTATCTGAAGCAGCCGTGTCTGTGTTAAAGATTATGTATTTGCCACTAAGGGGAGAATATAGTGTTTATCGGCTGAAGTGCGTGCCGGCAGAGCTGATTACAGCGCGGCACTCTGTCAGCCAATGATTTGTCCTGTCCTTTATCATCTGTGTCACTCAGCAGTGTGCTGGCCAAGGGGACGGATCGCCCCCTTCCCTTTTTTATTTTTTTGTACCCATTTCGTGTAGAAAATTTGTATTTACTTTGGGAGTGTAATTTGTTCCTCATGGATAATGTGACCCTGAGCGGAGCTGGATCATGGGTTAGTTGAAGTGATATTTTCCGCTAATGGTAGTCGTACATCATTGCTGTCAGCTCAGGTTAGGAGGCAAGCACATTACAGCTCCATTTTACCTCTGCAGGCATCTGGGATTATTTGCCATAACCGAGTATGACATGACCGCGCTACAGAGTGCATTAAAATTTTACTGGCTTCTCAGGCAAGTTCCCCGGCTCCAGTGTGTGCTGCAGGCGGGCAGTCTGAGGAGGGAGTCCAGGGGCCCTGGCTTTCTGCACTGAGGCCCAGCAGGGAGGGGACGCGGGCTAAGCAGGGGCCGCTCCCCTCATGCCCTGAGAAGGAAGCCAGGGAAAGAATTACGGGGAGCTAGCCTGCAGGTGTGTGTGTGTCTGGGAACATCCCCGGCTGGCAGGGGACAGGCTGCCTCATGCCTCCAGGGGCAGAGCACGGTGCTCCCTACACTCAGCTCGCTCTGTGCGATGCCTACCCCCGGGCGTAGGTCCGCAGCAGTTCCTTCTCCGAGGAGAGCTCAGGGTCCTATGCGACAGGCCCCGCCAAGCCTCAGGCTGATCGTTACTGTTCTCGTCTGCCTGTGTTCAGACAGAAGGAAGGAAATCCGGGTCCTTGTGTGGCAGAATCCACGTGCATCCACGCAGCAGCCTAGTGCGCTAACAAACCCGGTTAGAAATGTTGGTCAGGATGCTGTATACATTATTTCATACAGTCTCCACACCAGCCCCCCAAAGTGTAGGCATGATCAACCCCATTTTACTTAAAAGGAAACAGAAGATGGAAGAGGTAAATTACCTTGTGTCCTAATGGCAGCAGGGGTGGGATTCTTACCTTTTATTCAGATTTCATTGATTTTGTATTTTATAAGGTATCTAGTGTTGCATGTTATACAGAAATAATATTATAAATAGATAACTATAAATTTGAGCAAACTCCAGGAGATAGTGAAGGATGTGGGGGAGCCTGGAGTGTTGCAGTCCATGGGGTTGCAAAGAGTCAGACACTACTTAGCGACTAGACAACAATAACAAAAAGAAATTACTTGAATCGTGTGTTTATGTCCTTTACATGGACTGAGTTGTGTAATCCACATGGTACCCCTACCAGGTAAGTGCTAATGTTATCCCCAGTTTACAGACAAGGAAACTGAGTCAAGGGGAGCTTATGTAATAAGCCCAAATGTAATCTTACGTAACAAACTTACGTAACAAGCCTTATGTAATCTTGTACCAGTTGGTGGTTTTAAAGCCAGGTTGTCTGGCTCCTAATGCAACATTCTTCACCACCAAGCTTCCCCTCCTGCCACATTCCAATAAACCTGAGGACTGACAGGAAAAGACCAGGGAGGACAGCAGTATGTTGGACTAAAAGGAAATGTTCAAACGGCATTTTATCCCTTTCAGTTGTAACTCCAACATCCAACAAAATATTGCTTGAAAAAGATGCTCTGTGATGAGCTTTAATTGAGTAATAAGCCCCCATTTGCTGTTAGTACATTAGTTGCATGCAAATGGTGCTTCTGCTGCTGCTGCTGCTGCTGCTAAGTCACTTCAGTCGTGTCCGACTCTGTGTGACCCCATAGACGGTAGCCCACCAGGCTCCCCCGTCCCTGGGATTCTCCAGGCAAGAACGCTGGAGTGGGTTGCCATTTCCTTCTCCAATGCATGAAAGTGAGAAGTGAAAGTGAAGTCGCTCAGTCGTGTCCGACTCAGCGACCCCATGGACTGCAGCCCACCAGGCTCCTCCGTCCATGGGATTTTCCAGGCAAGAGTACTGGAGTGGGGTGCCATTGCCTTCTCCGAATGGTGCTTCTAAGGTGCCTGAAAAGCATCGATTTTGTTAGCTAAAAAGTCACTTAGGCAAAATGCCTCATTCTTTTAATATATTGCTTAGCATCATCTCTCTTGTTGGAAAGGCTTACAGGACCATCTAGGCAATGAGTGGGATCCAGATCAGGGCCCAGTTTGTCAGCCAGAGTTGTGCATGTGTGCTAAGTCTCTTCCATTGTGTCCAACTCTTTGCAACACTATGGACTGTAGCCCTCCAGGCTCCTCTGTCCATGGGATTCTACAGGCAAGAATACTGGAGTGGGTTGCCACTTCCTTCTCCAACAGATCTTCCCCACCCAGGGACTGAACCCATGTCTCTTAGTCTCCTGCATCATATCATCACAAGTTTCACATCACTGGGTCCTGAGTGCTAGACTAGAATGTTCACTCATGCCTGCACATGTGGACATTGTCTTTGTTCTGCTACCGAATGACCTCTCTCTGCATCTCTAGCCCCGTCATCCCTCTCCCAGAGCGTGAGATATTCCCCCTCCTGGGCAGAGTGGCTGAACTGCTGTTCCCCTTGGCTGGTATACGTGGTCGGGTCATCAATTCATGAACCTATTCAATAAGCCACACATAAAATGAGTTATACCTTGTACCCTCAAGGCAGTTTTTTAATGCTGCAACAAAAGAGCCATAGATAAGCATGGCTTCTCTCATTGAGAAATTTGAAATTAAGTTAGCGCCCTAAGAACTGTGCTCCCCTCCTTGAGCTCCCTCGCAGGCGCAGTGATCCTCCTGCTGAGTGGCAGGAGGTCCAGGGGACTGACCTGATTTTTCTCCTCTGGCCTTAGATCCAATCACTCAAGTAGTAAAGGTGAAAAACAAAAATATTGATCCAGTCATTGAAAAGCAATTATCCCTCTCAGATGGTCTGTTTAGAATGCAGCAATAATTTCAAGTACCGTATTCCCCAGAGACAGCAGGACAGCGTAAGTGGACCACCTGCTTTGTTAACCCAGAGTTACGCCGGCAGCCTCACCGCATCCCGAACCGCTAATGACGAGCAGTTAGACCCTCTGTAAGAAGAATAGACACTGGAAAAAATGCAGCTTACTCAGTGAATCGATTACATAGGACTTATTCATTGTACAAAAGGTCTCTCAACCTTCTATAACTAAAGAAAGTATGTGATTTGCACATATTAGAGACTTTCTAGAAAACTCCTACAAGAGCCTTCTTGAAACCATGGGGTCATTGTAAAACTCTTAACATTTAACAACTTTGACTATGTTTATGTTAGCAGGGTTTTGTTCTGTTTTTAAGATTTGTTTAGCTTCAAAGAACAAGTTAAATTCAAACTAAAAAAGACAGGAATGTGTAGCCTTCTAGAATATAAGTGTCGAGATAACCAAGCCATCAGAAGGGCGGAGCTGTGCAGCTGGATTTGAGTCATGCAGAACAAGGAGTTTAGTGCCCTCCTTGTCTCGGCTCTGTTTCTTTCTGTCTGTCCACTTTATTCTTTTTTCTTAAAGATTTCTTTATTTTTTGTTGATTTACTCTTTAGGCTGCATTGGGTCTTCGTTGCCACCCACGGGCTTCCTGTCACTGCACAGAGCGGGGGCCACTCTCCGTTGCGCAGCGTGGGCCTCAGCAAGCAGGCTCGGTAGTGTGGTGCGTGGGCTCAGTTTCTCCATGGTGTGTGGGGCACTCCCAGAGCAGGGACTGAACCCATGTCCCCTGTGCTGGCAGGTGGAGTCTTAACCACTGGACCACCTGGGAGGCCCATATTCACTTTAATCTTGATTGTTGGTGGAAATTATTTTCTCCTGTGGTAGAAATCATGAACTGTCCTTCTGAGCACTACACCTTTCAGCTTCAGCCAGTGGAAAAGAGACTGCCTGCTTTTCCACTGCAGTTACTAAAATCCATGGAAAGGATTCTGATTGGATCAGCCTGGGTTTCCCTGTGGCTCAGTGGTAAAGAATCCACCTGCCAGTGTGAGAGATGCAGATTCAGTCCCTGGGTTGGGAAGATCCTCTCGAGAAGGAAATGGCAACCTACTCCAGACATTCTTGCCTGGTAAATCCCATGGACAGAGGAGCCTGGTTGGCTGCAGTCCATGGGGTGGCAAAGACTCGGGCACAACAGCAACTAAACAACAGGTCACATCCTGGGAAGCAGATTCTCTGGAAAGGACTGTGGATCGGCCAAGCTGTGGTAGAAAGACAGGGCCGTGTTGTACAAAGTTGCTCTGGAGGTAGCTCTGTATGGAGTAGGTAGAGGACCCAGAAAGTGGAAGTTTGGCAGACAATGATGTGTCTATAAAGCACACTCTGACCTCCCTGCCAGGTGAGTCAGGTACTCACAGGTACTTCTTGCCAGCCGCCAAAGCTGCCTTGATGTTCATTCAAAGTTAACACTTAGTATTGATCACAGGGTCTGAAATATGAATATATGTTTTTCTTTATATACAATACTTACCTAAATTTTCATAGAATTATCTTGAGTGCCATGTACAGATTGGGTCTTTCTTGCTTAAACTATTAAGGGGCTTCCATGGTGGTCCAGTGGTTAAGACTCTATGCTACCGCTGCAGCGGGGCATGGGTTTGATCCCTGGTCGGGAAGCTAAGAATTTACATGCCTTTTGGCATGGCCAAAAAAAAAAAATAACTTAAAAAATAAAAACAGAAGATAAAAATGTTAAAGAATACTAAGTTGTTAAAAGTTATAGAGGGGCACAGGATTTTCGAGAGTAAGAATTCGTGAGTACACCTATTCAGAACAGTCCAGAATTCATTAATGCTGTTGACATAGTAGGTGATGACAGCCCCCATAATAGACACAAAGGTCTTTGAAGTCACCGAGATGCTGGTTAGCAAATTATTTATCCAGGGTACAAAATATAACTTACTTGTCCAAAGGAATTATGGTCATCCCAGAGTACCTAGCTTGTGTCCAGTGTCTTGTGTCCATCTTAAGTTATATCAGGTGGCCTTGCCGAAATGACTTTCCTAAGTCATTAGGAAGTTAAGAAACTCAGCCACAGCATTTACACTCATAGTTCATTCAACAGACTTAGCCTTCTCTATGTGCTGAGCCACGCACTGTTCTGGGCACTAGGAATGGAGCAATGATGAAGACATAACAAGCCTTCAGAGACAGAAGGTCTAATTGAAGAGAAAACTGAGGTACCTTGATGAATTATTAACCTGCATCCCCGCCCCCAGCCCAGTGTATGCTGAGGAATGGCGCACAGGCTGAACCCTACTATCTGGAAGAAGAGGTATTCGACTTAGATCTTGCTGAAACACGTGGATGTGAGTGATTGCTAGGCAGCAAGAGTCCTGCAGGTAATAGGCAAATGGGGATATTACTTTCAAAAAATGAAGAGTTGTGACAGCCTTAGCATATGGAGAGACACTTATAAAGGAGCAAGATTCATGGTAGGGGATGGGGGGCACATGTGACTGTAAATGTGGGTTGATATAAACAGCTCCATATAAACAGACCTTGTAGGACAAGATACAGAGTTCTTAGACTTGGTTCAGATGGGAGCCCACTGGGTACCATGCATGTAGGTGAATGACACATCAGATTTGACTTTCTGGAAGAGAATTAATCCTGGTAGTGGTGGAAGGATGAGGTGGAAGAAGGACGATGACCAAAGAGATTGTTGTCATCATCATTGGCTGGATGAGAGGCCGTTGGGATCTCAACTAAAGTGGTGGAAAAGGGGGTAGCTAGATTTTGGAGGCATTTCTGAAGTGGAACTGACATGATTTTGTGACCCATGGAATGTGGAAATCAGGTTTCAGTAAGGCTGACTGGGTGGGCGTTGATGATACCATGAATGGGAGACTGAGAATGGGGGGAATACGGGCTTCCAAGGCAGCACTGCTGCTGCTAAGTCGCTTCAGTCGTGTCCGACTCTGTGCGACCCCATAGACGGTAGCCCACCAGGCTCCCCCGTCCCTGGGATTCTCCAGGCAAGAACACTGGAGTGGGTTGCCATTTCCTTCTCCAATGCGTGAAAGTGAGAAGTGAAAGTGAAGTCGCTCAGCCGTGTCTGACTCTCAGCGACCCCATGGACTGCAGCCCACCAGGCTCCTCCGTCCATGGGATTTTCCAGGCAAGAGTACTGGAGTGGGAAGGCAGCACTAGTGGTAGAGAATCCACCTACCAGCACCCCAAACTCGAGAGATGGAGTTCTATCCCTGGGATGATCCTCTGGGCTTGCGAATGGCAACCCTTGCCAGCATTCTTGCCTGGAAAGTTGCATGGACAGAGGAGCCTGCTGGGCTGCAGCCCTTGGGGCTGCAAAGAGTCAGACCGACTGAGCAACTGAGCACATACGTACATAATGGGAGAGAGAGAGTGTGAGTCCAGGGAGTGGCTGGCAGGAACCTCCGCTGCATGGGTTGAAGAGACTGCACATTTGTGGTACAGGAGCGAGCCCAACTGCAGGATGGTGTCTGGGAGCCCAAGAACCATCTGGGTTTCGGAGACAGTTGGAGCAGTGGGAGTGAGCGGGAGCCCAGCCAGAGCGCCAGGAGTTTGTCTGTGTCTAATCTAGGAATCAATACATGGGGTGATGGTAACTATTCAGAACAAAGTGACGGTATATTAATCCTCGCAACTGATGTTTGTGTGGGTTTTTTTAAATGATATACTGAATGACTTTTTTCTGTTGTTGTTACAGCAAAACACATGTAACAAAATTTCTCATCTCATTTCTCTTAGCCATTTTTAAGCATACGTTTCAGGAATGTTTGGTACATTCACATTGTCGTGTGACTTGTCTGGTTTTTTGTACCAAATGTGTTAAAGCACCGAACGGTAGGTCATTTAAACCTCATAACCAACACCCTTGGGGAAAGAATGTTTAGTCTTCATTTTACAAAGGAGGGACTTGGAACAAGGGAAGAACTGAGGCAAAATCTAACGCTTTGGTGACAGTATGTGTGCGCCTTCTCTGATCAGTATAGAAGTTACACCACATCATCACTGGTGACAGTACTTAGCATCTAACTTCCATGGACCCAGCAGTAAGCAACTCACTTGTATCCTCAGATTCCAGAGTTTTCTGTAAGAAAGCCAGAGAAAATAGGTTCATCAATACCATTTTTACCTATTTGCAGGGCAGAAATGGAGACACCTATGTAGAGAACAGATTTGTGGACACCGTGGGGAAGGAGAGGGTGGGATGAATTGGGAGACTAGCCCTAACATATACACGCTACCATGTGTAGAATAGATAGCTGGTGGGAGGCAGCCGTATATAGCACAGAGAGCTCACCTCGGTGCTCAGTGATGTCTAGAGGGGTGGGATGGGGTGGGAGTGGGGAGGAGGCTCAGGAGGGAGGGGATATATTTATACAGATAGCTGATTCACTTTGTTGTACAGCAGAAACTAACACAATATTGTAAAGCAATTACATTCCAACTTAGAAAAGAAAACCAGAGCAGACTCATCATAGAAGCTTCCATGCTCTGGTCTGTAGGTGAGGGGGCTGATTCACCTGAGGACACTCAGGATTAGCCAGGCTTGAAGACCCTTGGTTCACAGCAGTCCCACCTGAGGCCACCCATCAGGGCCTAGCTGGCCTGGCCTGGCGGAAGAGGAAGGACTCTTAAAGACTAGCCCCGGCCCCCGCGTCCCCGTCTGCCACACACAGAGGCAGAGGAACAGCACAGGGAGCCATCTGCTTTGGGTGCCTCAGGAAGGCTTCAGACAGGAAGTGAGGGAGGGGGCTGCTTCCAGTGGCTCAAGATAAGGAAAGGGAACCAGATGCAACTAGCAGAGCCGTTTTACCCCTTTCTTCCTCCACGTCGATCTCCCCAGAATCTGAAAGGAGACTGTAGAAACAGGAGAGCTGGGTGTCCCACTGTTCTCCTCGTCCTCTTTTCTTGAAAGTGAAATCATCAGCCTCTAAACACTCAGCTGGAAACCAGCTCCTCGGACTTCTCCAATTGTCTGGAAGGTCACTCTGCAAAGGCAGGGTTGGCCCTGGGAGCAGCACAGAGTGAGGGCTCCTGAGCTCAGGACCCCCAGACTCTAGCACACGGAGCACCTTGACCTCCAAGACCAGCTTCAGACAGCCACTGAGTGACTGCTTGTGTGATAGGTATGCAGACCCCCAGAGGGCCCACTGGAGGTAGCAGTTGCCACCTAAATTCTATCATGAAAATGATCCTCTAAGAAAGCAGTGTCTGAAAAGTTTTGGGTTTGGGGGATTTTCTTTTTTTTACTTTTTCATTTTGAAATAATTTTAGACTTACAGAAAAATAGTGTAGGAAGTTCCCATATACCCTTCACCCAGCTTCTCCTAATACTGTATCTTTTAAAACCAGAATACAGATATTTAAGGCTTTCATGGTGGCTCATTGGTAAAGAATCTGCCTACCAATGAAGGAGACTTGATTTTGATCCCTCCCTGGGTTGGGAAGATCCCTTGAGGAAGGAAATGGCAACCCACTCCAGTATTCTTGCCAGGAGAATCTCATGGACAGAGGAGCCTGGCGGGCTGCAGTCCCTGGGGTCACAAAGAATCGGACGTGACTGAGTAACTAAACAACAACAGATATTTAAATCAAACCTTCATATAATACTGTTAGCTAAATCTACAGACCTTTATTCAGAGTTCACCTGTTTCCCCAACTGTGTCCTTTTTCTGGTCCCGGGGTTCATCTAGGACCCCACACTGCATATAGTTGCCATAAGTTTTCTTTGCCTCCTTCTGTCTGGGAAAGTTGCTCAGTGTTTCTTTGTCTTTCATAACTGTGACATTTTTCAGTAATCCAGACAGGTTATTTTGTGGCCCTCCATCCTTTGATTTGGGTCTGTCTGATTTTTTTTTTCTATTTTTTAATTGGAGTAAAATTGCTTGACAATGTTATGTTAGTTTCTGCTGTACAGTGAAGTGAATCAGCTGTATATACTCAGATATCCCTCTCTCTTGGGCCTCCCTCCCCACACGCATCCCACCCCTCTAGGTCATTAGAGAGCACTGATGTTTTCTTTTGATTAGACTGAGGTTATGCCATCTTGGCAGGAAAAATCTTGTGCACGATGGCCCCTTCTCGGTGCATCACATCAGGGCCTCATGGCGTCTTCCTGCTGGTTGTGGGAATGTGACGTGGATCACCCACCAGGTTCCTCACTGTAAGGTTACCATTGTTTTCCTTTCAGAGTAATTAGGATCTTGTGGGGAGATATTTTGAGACTATGCAAAATACCTGTTTCTCACCAAACTGTCAACCACAGTTTCAGTGCTCATCTTTGATTCTTAATCTCAGTAGATAGACTCAGGTCTTTGCCTGATGGTAAGACATGTGCTTTTAAACTGGTTGAGCTCTTCATGATAGCTAGCCTGTGGTATAAACAGTGGGAACTGTGCAGTCTGCAGGCCAGGCCATAGCTCCAAGAGGTGTGGTCCTGAGGGGCCCTGTGGAGGTCATGCAGCCTGAGGTCTAGAAAGTAGAAGGACGGAGGAGATGCCTGGAAAGGTAGGGGTGGTGAGGTCACCATTCCAGTCCCATCAGGATAGGCTGTGTGACTTGACCTTGAGAAATATACTTAATGCCTCTGAGCTGCTGCTGTTCTTTTTGTTTGTACAAAAAGACAAAAACATGTAGAATGATATGGCCTGTAATAAATACTCAGTGAATTTCAGATTTCAGTCTCTCCCACACAGCTATCCCTACCACTGCTCCCCGCACCTGCCATCCCTGCCAAAAACCAAAACCAAAACAAAGCCCTGACACACATTAGCATTGAATCCCTTACAGACAAGTTGGCCCACTCCTCAAAAGCAGACCTCTTAAGAAATGGGATCCCGAATAAGTAAGTCCTGAAGAAGCAGATCAGAGAGACATGAATCTTGGCTATGTCATCAGTCAGTGAAATTTGGAAAGAGGGGCCCTGCAGAGAGAGATTCAACAGGAAGAACAGACTTTAAACAGGAAGTCACCAAGCCTTTGGAGGAGCAGGAGGTACCCCAAGGAGCAAGTAATGGGCCCCAAGCAAAGACTGATGGCAGAGGCAGCTTTAATAATCGAGAAGATTTCACCAAGATTCCCTCTCTACCTTAGCTTCATTTTTGCTTTTGAGAAGACTTTTAAGTACATTTCCACTGAATTTGCTCCTATTGTACAGAGTAGGATTTTTAAAAGTCCGTTCCCCAACTTTCGGAGCCCTTCTCTCCCTCCCCACGTCCTCCCTGTCTTGGACTCCCAACTCCCAGTGATGTCCTTCTGTCTTTCCTTTCTTTCTTTGGTGGTACCAGATCTTAGTTGCAGCATGCGGAGTCTTGTTTCCTGCCCAGGGATTGAATCTGGGCCCCCTGCATTGGGAGCTTGGAGTCTTAGCCACTGGACCCCCAGGGAAGTCCAAGGGATGTTTACGTCTTTGCTACTCAGAGCCTCACGTGTGATGTGTGCCAAGGAGCTGCCACCTTCAGCAGTCCCCACACGTGTTCAGTCCCCATGTGCTTTCAGGCCGAGGGCACCGCAGAACCTGCCTGCCAGGGCGCCTGCTCCATGAATGTGGGCGTCAGACGTGCTGCACGTACTTGCTGCCCCATACACGCGATGGGGATTTTAATAGTAGCTGTGCTCTCTGAAAGGTGGCAGCACCAGGCTCAGGGAGACTGGAATCAGGGAGACTTGCCAGCATCTGAGGGTTTCTAGAAGTCTCTCTTATGGTCAGAAAGGGAGCAGCCCCTGTGTCAGTCCTCGGAGTGTGGCCAAGAGATGGAAATGCGTTGTGTTTGGTTGTGGTAACAGAATGCCTGTCGGTGGCTTTGAGAGTGTATTTGTTTCCTGTGGCTGCTATAACAAACCGCGAACTTGGTGGCTTAAAACAGCAGGAACTTCTCTTTCAGTTCTGGGGGCTAGAAGTTCCATGTCATGTCCACTGGGCCAAAGTCAAGGCTCCGTTGGGGCTGTACCCACCCAGAGGCCGTAGAGGAGCCTCTGCCCCGTGCCTCTGCTGTCTTCTGGGGGCTGTCAGCCTGCCTCTGCGTGTGGCCGCCTCACTCCAGCCTGCGCTCCTGCCTTCGCCTGCTTTCCCCTCTCGTGCGTGACTGGTCTCTGCCTCCTTATAAGGGCGCTTGTCATGGCACTTGGGGCCACCCTGATGATAATCTGAGATATCTCCGTATCTTCAGGTCTTTAACTGAGTCACGTAGCAAAGAACTTTTCTCTTTTAACCTATTCTTCTTTTTTTTTTTAATTAATCAATTTATTTTAATTGGAGGATAATTACTTTACAATGTTGTGGTGGTTTTTGCCATACGTCATCATGAATCAGCCACAGGTATACATGTGTCCCCCGAGTCCTGAACCCCCCCTCCCTCCTCCCTCCCCAGCCCATCCCTCTGGGTGTCCTGCTTCATGCATTGGCACTCACGCTGGTCATGTATTTTACATATGATAATGTACATGTTCCAGTGCTATTCTTTCAAATCATCCTACCCTCACCTTCTCCCACTGAGTCCATCTGTTCTTTACCTCTGTGTCTCTTTTTCTGCCCTGCATGTAGGATTGTCAATACCATCTTACTAAATTCTATATATACGCATTAATGTACAATATTTGTCTTTCTTTCTGACTTCATTCTGTATAATAGGCTCCAGGTTCATCCACCTCAGTTCCATTAGAACTGACTCATAGTCAGTTCCATTAGAACTGACTCAAATGTGTTCTTTTTTAAAGCTGAGTAATATTCTATTGTGTATCCGTACTACAATTCCTTATCTCTTCATCTGCTGATGAACATCTAGGCTGCTTCCACGTACTAGCTCTTGTAAATAGTGCTGCAAGGAACATTGGGGTCCATGTAAAGACCTTTTTCTTACAAGGCAGCATTCGTGGGTCCTTGCAGAGCATACACAAGGCAATCAGGAAGGAAACAGGTGATCAGAGGCCTTTTACGTCTCTGTGGCTGAAACAGTCCAGTCCAGGGACAAAGGGAAAAACAGGACTCTGGCAAAAAGGGCCTGGATTTCCCCGATTCAGCATGACGGTCCCTGGGCATTCTGCTGCCTTAAGAGTTCTGTTAGCGAGAGAGGAGTGGGAGAAATAGCTTCTGGGTAAGCACAAAACAGCGACAGCCACAGAGGATGTGGGTGTCCAAACCTTCTGATGTGGTCAGATTGCAAAATCTGAATGAGTGTCTACTCTCTAGTTCTGTTGAGTTCACACCGTCTTAATTTCTCTGTTTAAACCTTCTCAGCTCAGTCAAACAGTAAATGACCATAGTTGTTGAGTTTCTAACTCTCTACCCGTCTCTGGGATCCACTTATGAGGAAAGTGAGCTTAAGGTTGACACTCAGAAGGCCTAGAATTCATAACTGACTGCTGGTGTGACGTAAAAGTCCCTGAAGCTCTCTAGAGCCTCAGTGGAATGGTTCCCTACCAAGGCTGTGGTGAAGAGATGAAACGCGTTTACAGGACTTCCTGACCTGATAGTTGGTGTTACTGCTGTCCGTGTTAAGTGGAGCCCCCTGGCACCTCCCGGCTTCCACCAGGTTTAGGGGCTTGGAGCCCTTGTTGAGCCACACTCCCTCAGGCATGCCCACCACAGACGCTCAGACTTGTTCCGTACGCTGGTTGCTGTCACTTGTTTATCTTCAAGTTTTGACTAGGAAGGCACGTTGCCTTTGGTGCTGATGTTGGCAGTGCTCTCACCACGTCCCTGAGTGTAATTCCAGGAGCAAGTGGAGAGTATCAGGGGAGTTCTGGGCACTAGAAAGTTCCTGTCACATCTGGACCATGGGGAGAGGGCAAGCTCCTGAATTTGCACTTGGTTTGCACTCATGCTCGCGGTTAGGCCTGGCCACCCTGTCCCCGGTGGTCTTGGTCCTGGACGTGTGGGTGGTAATGCCAAGGACCAGAGAGGAGGAGCAGAGATGCTCTGGGCACCTATGCCAGTCTCGGCTCTTTGGTCTGATCAGACTCAAGCCCAGGGTGGCGGCCTGCAGAGCGGATGAAGAAATGTAACACCTGGGCAGGTGGCCAGAAAGGAATGTGTGGAGGGAGGGTCCCCACGGTTGTCCCTGGTGCTGTGCATTGTGGCGGGGGGAGAAGGGGCAGAACACTTTGACAGTCTGGGGACTCTGATCCCAAAGTTCCCAGGTGGAGCGCAGGAACCTTCTGTTTCCAGAAGGACGCTCAAGGCTTCTGATGCACACACAGTAAGCCAAGCAGAGATACAAGTTTCTGCGAAAGAGCCATGAGCTTGGGGTCAGGAAAACCTGCATCTGGTGACAGCTTTGTTACTCACCTCACGCACTCTCAACTCCAGCAGCCTTAGATTTCAAGCTGGCCTGATACCTGCCTCCCTGGGGTGTTGAAGCATGAGTAAGACATGCAAACAAGTCATGAGCACTTCAACAGAACCGCGACGTCTGTACTTCCCCATAGAGCCCACAGCCAGCCTGGCTCACTTGCCTCAGCTTTGGTGTCCCCACCAACCACTTGCCATCAAGTCCATCCTCACCAAAGATTTACATAGCCCATGGCCAAATTGTTATTTTAATTAACAACCACTCCTAAAGGCTTTTCCTCTTATTTTGGTTAAAGAGAACTCGTAATTAAAGGAAGTGTACTTCTTATCCTTGACAAATCGTTGTGAATTCTTGTGGCACTCCCTGCGATAACATCTATCCAGATGAACATGTTTGCCTTTAATGCAAGTGTCATGTATAATTTGGGAGAAATTCTATTGTCATTGAGCATTAATGACTGCCCACTTTCTGTAAAGTGCTCAGAGCCACCAGCAGCAGCCGGATTTGTAAAGCACAGAGAAAGGATGGGAGACCTGGGCAAAAGGTCAGGAACTGCTGCCCAGACAAGGGGCAAGGGGGTCGGCAGACCCCTCCTGCGGGGAGGGCAGGACAGCGATGCTTCCAGAGGCAGGTCTCCACCCCCAGGCCTTGAACACTCGCAGCTGGAGACACCCACACAGCTGGGCCCTCTACCTTAGCTTTGACCACGCTCTTGACCTCTCCTCCAGACTGCAGCTGCTGTAGATGTCTGTTTTGACCCTGGTTTCACCTGGCCACACACATTGGCTGGGGGCCCTGGGAGCCTGAAGTGTGATAACACTTAGAGCCCTGCAGCCCCACTGCCCAGCCCTGTCGCCCTGCAGCCCACCCTGGGGGAGAAGGCTGCCCAGGAGGCCTGGCAGGTGCCGCTGCAGAAGTCAGCTCCTGGGCAGCTGTTACGTCATGCCTGTTTGTTAACATCCCCAGTTTTCTTCAAATGACTCATCCAGAAAGAAGTGGGGTCAGGGGGTGAGCAGAGCTGTTTGGGGTGAGGAGACAGCCATGTCTCCCTTTACAGCAGGTACCGCAGGCTGCAAACTGCAACAGCTGGAGGCCTGGGTCTGGCCTCCCAGCCATGTGACTTGCACCTCAGTTTCCTCATCTGTAAAAGGGGTCGTTTTCCCCGTCTGACGGATCCGTCTTATTAAGTGGGAGGAAGTGCCGCGTCCACGTGTGGTGCTTAGTAGTTACCACCTTAATGTCAGGAAGTCATGACAATGAGTGTTTCTCTTTGCTTTGTGTCCTCACCTCAGCGTGTGCTCCCCAGGGCTTGGAGGTGGGCCTGTCTGCCCGAGGAGGGGCAGCTCTGAGCACATTACTGGGGAGCCCAGTCACAGAACCACACAGAAGCAGCTCTGACCTCCTGGTCCACATCCTGGCACAGTTAACACTCAGTGAGCTGAGAGTCGCTTCTGTTCTGGTGAGGAAGAGGTGTCTAAATACCTAGTTTTTCCTGCAATGGGTGGACCTGACCATGGGTAGATCTGCCGTGATATCACGGGTGACACGCTGGCTGGTCCATCTCGTGTGTCACTTACAGAGAGGCAGGTATGTGATTTCAGCAGACTCAGATTCCTGTTAGAGATGCACAGGTTTTTCCTGAACTCTGTTTAATCTTTCTCCGATGATTAAAAAGCCCTTCAGAATCATCAGTGTTTCTGTGGGAGCGGCCCTTTTTGTTGCATCCCAGGTCTAAGAAGTGGTGGAGAGCAGAGAGCCCAGCCGGGAGCACCCCTGGACTCACCGTGCCAGCCTCTCGGTTCCCCAGGGCCCTTAGGCCACACTGCTCACGTTTCCGAGAGACCGAGAGGAGCCGAGGAAAGACTGAGCACAGATGAGTCTGAAGGGTGTCTCACTGTCCTGTCTAGGGCCGCTGCCTGTGGACACAAGCCCCGGAGCCCAGGCTCACCGAGCCCTGCCCCTTCCGGGGGCCGCCCTCTTGTGGGACCCAGGCCTGGGGCGCCCGCAGCAGCCCTTCAGTTCGCAGTGCAGTGATTTCCTCTGTCTCACGTGATTTAACCTGCCCACGTTGCTGAACCTCTATATTACTTGTCTGTGTCAGGACGTCAGGAGAAATGAGAAGCCTCCTTAAAACAGCAGCCTGTGTTCCATGCTAAGAATGTCTTCTTAGCCCACCCCACCACCACCGGCCCCCACTCCTTCTGTACATTTTTGAGATTTTTAGCATGGTCTCTCCAGGATGAAGAATACCCTCCTCCATGACCCCAGCCTCTTGTCAGATGATAGATGAAATCTTTTCTTAAGCTGACTCCCTTGTCTATTATGTTTTCGAAATTCAAGGTTTCTCTTAGATTCTTGGCGGGCTGCCAAGTGGCCGGCCTTTGTGAGCTCCTTTGTGAATTGCTCTTCTCTTCAGCTCCTTAAACAGGAAGTAGTTGTTTTTAGGGTGAAGGGGAAGGGAGGCGTCTATCCACCTCCCTCCTCCGGCTTTGTTGAGGTGGCCAGGCAGTTGGTGGAAATTTACTTCTTTGCTCCTTTTTAGGAATTTCTTCTCGGGGACTGTACCGTAGGATTAAACCCAGTGGTGAGCAAGCCACTGCCTTGCTGGATGGCGCTGGGTTTTCCTGCTCTGCTGTGTCCCCCAGAACCAGTTGTACAGCTTCCTGACAGTGCGCCTGCGTCTGACTCACGTGGCCCACTGATGGGAGGAAGCTCAGTGCTGTTCCTCTCTGCACAGAGGACATTTTAGAGATCTGGGGGCGGCTGCCCTGATGCACATAGGGGGGACCCATACAGGTGCGCCTAAATGTTGCTCTGCAGTCGCCCCCAACACGGGCTTGATGTGGACAGCTGACTGTCCACACTTTGGGTGACTAGGAGCTCTCTTCGTCAGCTGGATGGTGTGGTCTCCCCTGAGGAGGGGGAGTTAAGACTGGCTTCCATTTAAACCTAAAAGGGAGGAAGGACAAATGCCATTCCCCTACCCTTGTGTATAAACTTTGTGTGTCAAATCCCCCATTTTAAGTCATCAGTCATGTGGCTTTTTTCCCCCTTTCCCTTCTGAGATTTTGAGAGGACAGTTTTGTCCCTGCATGACCGTTAGTGATGGGAGAATGATGGCTGCTAATCCTTCATGAAATTGAGGTGTAGGGTAGCTCCCCGCTGTTGGACGATCCAGGAGAGATGGAGGGCATTGAGGTCGCAGAGCAAGGAGACAGCCATGCAAACTACGTTCTGTCTCTGCAGAGCTCCCAGCCTGCAAGGGGACATTCGTGTACCCAGGTCACCAGGACAGTAGCGAAGCTGTGTGAGTCCAGCCTCAGAACAAGCCCCAGCTCTTTGAAAACCCCAGCTGGGCTGTGCACAGAGAAGGCATTTTCACCAGTGTTCTCAGTTACTTTCTGGGCGCCGTCCCACTGGGTAACCTGAACCTAAGCACAGACAAGGCACTGTTTGTTTTGCACCACACAGAGTCTAATCACCTGGACTTCATTATCTGCAAAAACGCAGCGCCCCAGGCTCCTCTACAGCTCACAGGTGATGGGCCAGGTACTGAACGTGGACCTGGGAGCTCCCTCTGGGTCTGTGGGGAGGGGCCGCGCTAGGGTTCAGTGAGACAAGGGGTGTGCTAAAGACAGCAGGGCCAACCTGAAGCGGAGGCTCTCCTGGTCCCTGTGGCACCGCTGGGCCCTGCCCTCTGTTTGCCCTCCCTGTTTCATGGAGTCTTTAGGAGAGTTAGATTAAAAACTCTGAAGGAAGGAGTGTAGGGGGAGAGACCAACACTTAACAGGCACCTCCTCCTCCACCCCACATAGTCCGCAAGCCTGCAGGGGTTAGCTTGTTAGATCAAATGCGTGAGGTGCACACGAGGAAATTGACCCCTGACCAGTCAGACTCAAAATCAGGCAGGGCTGCCCAGCTCTGAAAACCGACCCATTTCCTGTGTTGCCCAATCTTCTCTCAAGCTCCCCAGACATCTGTGCAGTGCTCCAGGAGGTCCATGGACGGACTGGAGAAGTGAGGAGGGCTTCCTGGAAACAGTGGCAGTAGAACCATAGCCTGAGAGATACCAACCTGAGCAGGGAGGCTGCCGTAGCTTTTTCTGAAGCACAGTAAGAAGTGCTTACTCGCTGGAAGCCCAAGTGTGGCGGTTTGTCTCTGCCCCCATTTCCTTGTCTGTAAAGTGAGCTCAGCGTGGCCACGCCGCAGTCTTAGGTATGGGCAGACGTGGAGGGACACCAGCTCCAGGCCTCCTTAGTGCCCGACCAGTCCTGCATTTCTCTGCTCTGCCAAGGCACAGACTCTAGAATGATCGAGCGAGCATGGGAGAAATGGAGAGATGGGCGCACCTGGCAGCTAGTGAACATCATGCCTGGGAAATAAAGCGGGTAAGCAGTGACGGATCGATCTCGGAAGGCGTTTGGTATCAGGGCAGAAAGGCCCTTGAAAACCCACTGGGTGAGTTGAGAGGTTGCATGGGAGAAATGGAGAGATGGGTGCACCTGGCAGCTAGTGAACATCATGCCTGGGAAATAAAGCGGGTAAGCAGTGACGGATCGATCTCGGAAGGCGTTTGGTATCAGGGCAGAAAGGCCCTTGAAAACCCACTGGGTGAGTTGAGAGGTTTGCTTTGGTTTGGTGGAGAAACCAGATGGTGGGCTTCTCTTTGGGGGAAGATGGCAGTAGATGACGGTCGGAAGAGTCATCCTGGGTGGTTTGTATAAAGGCAGGAAGAGGGAAGCCTTGTTCTCAAGTGTCTCGGGGGTTGTATGATTCCTCAGTTTCTGGAATGACATTGCTAATAATAACAATAGGAACACCTGAATTGCTGCAGAAATTTGCTTCCAGAATGTTTATAATTACTGTCCCTTTTCATCTTTAAAATAACCCTTTGGGACTCAGAGGACACAGAGATTCTTCTCAGTGACATACTGCTGTGAACTTGACTAAATCATTCCGGGCTGAGTATGTGCTCTGAGGTGGAATTGTCTGCACCCCTGCCCTAGGCTCCCACCATTCTCCTCTTTCCTGCTCATCCTGTTTGAGGCTGTTTTTCATTCTCTCCAAGACGTTGTGGTGGTCATGATAATATTAATAATACTAATAATGATTGTAGGAACCACTATAGTTTCCAGAGCATTTACTTACTATATGCCAGGAATTTGCTGTTCATTTTACCATGTTTTGTGTAATCATTATCTCCTCTTTACAACTAAGAGCATTGAAATGTAATGTGATCACTGACCCAAGGACACAAAGCAAGGGGGTGGTCAGATAAGGTCACACCTTTCTTGGGTCTCAGTGGCCCATTTGCCAGGTGAGAAGTTATCTGTGATTTTACTCAGTCCTCCCTGGAGTCCAAGGAGCAGATGGGAGTGGGCATGGGTTGTCAGGATATCAGGGGCCTGACCCTGCTTTAAGCACAGTAGCTTGGCTTTTTTTTTTTTAAGAGATCACAATCGTTGCTTTTCTTTAAAACTTATTTTATTTTTTTATTGAAGTATAGTTGATTTACAAAGTTGTGTTAGTTTTTGGTATATAGCTGTCAGTTTTACATACACACACATACTGAAAGTTGCTCAGTCTCTTTGCCACCCCATAGATTCTACAGTCCATGGAATTCTCCTGGCCAGAATACTAGCCATTCCCTTCTCCAGGGGATCTTCCCCACTCAGCGATCGAACGCGGGTCTCCTGCATTGTAGGTGGATTCTTCACCAGCTGAGCCACCAGGAAAGCCCTAAATATATATATATAGAGATAGGTAGATAGATACACACATGCACATACACACATACACACACACACATATATACGCACACACACACACACATATATAAGGGGCTTTCCTGGTGGCTCAGCTGGTAATGAATTCGCCTGCAATGCGGGAGACCCGGGTTTGATCCCTGGGTGGGGAAGATCCCCTGGAGAGGGAATCAGCTACCCACTCCAGTATTCTTGCCTGGGAAATCCCATGGACAGAGGAGCCTGGCAGGCTATAGTCTATGGGGTCATAAGAGTCAGACTAGACTTAGCAACTAAACCACATATATATATATTTCCATTATTGCAAGATACTGAATATAGTTCCCTGTGCTACAGTAGGACCTTATTATCGGTTTTATACACAGTAGTATATATCTGTTAATCCCGACTCCTAATTGATCCCTCTCTCCCTTTCCTCTGTGGTAACCATAGTTTGTCTTCTATGTCTGTGAGTCTGTTTCTGTTTTGTAAGTAAGTTCATCTGTATCAAATTTTAGATTCCACATCTAAGTGATACATATAGTATTTGTCTTTCTCTGTCTGACTTAGTTCACTTAGAATGATAATCTCTAGGTCATCCAGGTTGCTGCACAGGGCATTGTTTTCTTCTTTTTGTGGATGAGTAGTATTCCATTGGGCTTCCCTGGTGGCTCAGTTGGTAAAGAATCGCCTACAATGCGGGAGACCTGGGTTTGATCCCTGGGTTGGGAAGAGTCCCCTGAAGGATGTCATGGCAACCCACTGCAGTATTCTTTCCTGGAGAATCCCCATGGAAAGAGAAGCCTGGAGGGCTACAATCCACGGGGTCCCAGTGTTGGACATGACTGAGCGACTAAGCACAACACAGCACAGTATTCCATTGTATATCTATGCCACATCTTCTTTATCCATTCACCTACTGATTGATAATTAGTAGGTGTTGCATATCTTGGCTGTTGAAATAGTGCTGCTGTGAACTTTGGGGTGGTGCTGTTCTTGAGTTGCTAAGTCATAGCCAACTCTCAGTGAACCCATAGACTGCAGCTCACCAGGTTCTTCTGTCCTCCACTATCTCCCAGAGTTTGCTCAAAGAACATTGAGGTAAATGCATCTTCTCACATTATGGTTTTCTCCAGATACATGCCCAGGAGTAGAATTGCTAAATCATATGGCAACAGAATAGCTTAATTTTTATTCATTTCATAGATTTGTCTTTCTCAGAAGATTTTACAGAAAAGTGCTTCAAATAGCTTTTTTTTAAGGTGGTTTTTTAAAGCAATTTTTAAAAAGTTGGAATGATAGATAAATAACAGGCTGGCTAGATGGGAAAGGTTCAGTTCAGTTCAGTCGCTCAGTTGTGTCCGACTCTTTGCGACCCCATGAATCGCAGCACGCCAGGCCTCCCTGTTCATCACCATCTCCCGGAGTTCACTCAGACTCACGTCCATCGAGTCCGTGATGCCATCCAGCCATCTCATCCTCGGTCGTCCCCTTCTCCTCCTGCCCCCAATCCCTCCCAGCATCAGAGTTTTTTCCACTGAGTCAACTCTTCTCATGAGGTGGCCAAAGTACTGGAGTTTCAGTTTTAGCATCAGTCCTTCCAAAGAAATCCCAGGGTGGATCTCCTTCAAAATGGACTGGTTGGATCTTGATGTTGGCAATTTGATCTCTGGTTCCTCTGCCTTTTCTAAAGCCAGCTTGAACATCAGGGAGTTCACGGTTCACATATTGCTGAAGCCTGGCTTGGAGGATTTTGAGCATTACTTTACTAGCATGTGAGATGAGTGCAATTGTGCAGTAGCTGGAGCACTGTTAGGTGGTCTGGTATTCCCATCTCTTGAAGAATTTTCTACAGTTTATTGTGATCCACACAGTCAAAGGCTTTGGCATAGTCAATAAAGCAGAAATAGATGTTTTTTTGGCACTCTCTTGCTTTTTCCATGATCCAGCGGATGTTGGCAATTTGATCTCTGGTTCCTCTGCCTTTTCTAAAACCAGCTTGAACATCAGGGAGTTCACGGTTCACGTATTGCTGAAGCCTGGCTTGGAGAATTTTGAGCATCACTTTACTAACATGTGAGATGAGTGCAATTGTGCGGTAGTTTGAGCATTCTTTGGCATTGCCTTTCTTTGGAATTGGAATGAAAACTGACCTTTTCCAGTCCTATGGCCACTGCTGAGTTTTCCAAATTTGCTGGCATATTGAGTGCAACACTTTCACAGCATCATCTTTCAGGATTTGAAACAGCTCAATTGGAATTCCATCACCTCCACTAGCTTTGTTCGTAGTGATGCTTTCTAAGGCCCACTTGACATAATAAAATAAGTATAATGAAACATTAGCAGTAGAATATTATTTTGGATGTATAAGTGTTCACTGTAAGGGTCTTTCTACTTTTCTGAATTTGAAATTTGTCATAATAAGATGTAAGAGAAATCGAGTAGATCATTTCTCAAAGTCCTTTCCTATTTTTTAAAAATGCAGTTTCCTGTGTTTCTGTGTACCATCACTGGGTTAGTGTACATCTTTCTAATGAATGTGAATGTGAGAGAGTTAGTCATTGTTGGATTGTGCCATTAAAAAAAATGGCTGAGGGAAACAAAATCAGTCATCAGTCACTTTCTTCTCCACCTGCCTTCTCCAAGACTTGAAATTGACAAGTTTGGTTGGTTTCAGACTCTCCCACTGGAAAGCTGTGAAGTCTGTAGTGCTCCACATGAAAGACGGGTTTAGGTATAAACATCTCCTGTTTAAGGGCAGAGAGTCCTTTTGGATCTGTCCCTAGTGGAGGTTTCTTGAAACTCTCTAGCCCCAATAAAGACACAGTGTTCCTATTCCCTTGCTTTGGCAGAGTCTTAGGAAGCAAGGGAAGAGAAATGTTCACCCAGAAAGATCTAGAAGCCTGGGAAAAAACCCAGCAGAGAGCAGAGTGTTTATCCTAAGGGACCTGGTCACAGCACTTTGTTCCAGTTCAGTCTTCCCACCAAAGCCTCCCTTCAGCACAAGAGGAAGTTTCACGCCCCCTTGCTACGGCCGCAGAGCACATGTTGCAACGAACAGTGAATGGACTTTGTCCAGCTGGTTTTTAGAATAGCCTTGTCAGCACTTTCCCGGAGTTTATCGAGGATTTTTGCCAAACTATGATAAAGCAGCACATTGACCAGCCTCTGATGGCTGATAAGCTCGGAGGGCCCATTAATTGACAAGAACTGCACGTGGCAGTCTTCTGAGCCCCTGAAAGTGCATCTCTTGTCTTGCAAGCTTCCCTTCATTGCCCTTTAGTAGATTCAGGGTGGCCTTGCATCCACATCAAGCACCCCTCCCACCTTTGTTCTCGTGTGTTCACTGAGTAATTAATCTTGTTGTGCTGGTATGGAAATAGTCTATTAAAACACTCGGGCAGGACAACATGGAGAGGGAGGAAGGGGGATGAAGACTGGCAGAGGAAGGGAGGGAGGCAGTTATGTGCTGGTTTAATTGGTTCTTTCACCTAATGGTAGTTTGTCAATTAAGGAGATACTTAGAGAAAGTGAAATTAATCCATATGGGTCAAAAGCAGCTATTAATTTTTAATCAAAACAAAATGTTCAACAAATTGTAGCTCTGCTCAGTACAAATGCAGGCATGCCACCAGCCTCCTCCTGAAGGATTTGGGAGCAGTCACAAGAAAGCCTGGGAACTTCCCAGGTGACTCAATGGTAAAGAATCTGCCAGTCAATGTAGGAGGCATAGAAGATGGGGGTCAGAAAGATCCCCTGGAGGAGGAAATGGCAACCCACTCCAGTATTCTTGCCTGGAAGATCCCATGGACAGAGGAGCCTGGCTACAGTCCATGGGGTTCCATAGAGTCAGACACGACTGAGCATGCACACGCATAGACAAGAAAGAGGGGAGGCAGCTGTTAATTTAGAAAAGATGTGTCTGCTCATAGAGCCCCCACCAAGTGAGCGCCTCACCACCTCCTCCGTCTTGTTTCTGCAGCATCTATTGCAGTGCTTAACTTACAGTAGACACTCAGAAATGTAGCTTTTCTGGGAGTCTTTGAACCCCTATCGCTTCGAGGTATTTCAAGTAGGTTTTAGGCATGACATGTATCCTCGAAGAACTTCCAGGCTGGTTGAGGACATATTTGAATCCGTTGCAGAGTGGTTCAGAACAACATAGGAGCAGATGCTATCCTGTGTGATGAACCGAATGGAGGAGTGACACTTGTAGGACAATCACTGTATGCAGTTCGCATAGAGCAACTCCCTTAATCTCTGCAATGACACAGTGCAGCAGGCTTCGTTTTTTTTATCCCCATTTGAAAGGAAGGTCGCTGAGTCACAGGAAGTTCAGATAACTTGCCCAGTGTTTCACAGCGAGCACAGTTAGTCTGCTGCTGCTGCTGCTAAGTCACTTCAGTCGTGTCCAACTCTGTGCAACCCCATAGACAGCAGCCTACCAGTTGGTCTGCTAGAGGCTCGCATTACGCAATGTTGTAAGCCTCCAGTGGACTCAAGAGAGCTGGTGAGAGGCAGTGACGAAGAATGGTGGTTAAAGGACGAGTTGATCTTGGAAGATGCTCGGGAAAAATACTCCCAGCAGGAGGAATGGTGAACAGCACAGTTTTGGAGGAAAGGAGTGAGCTTCTGGGGAACTGGAATATGAGGTTGGCCAGATTAAGCAGGTCTAGGTTAATATACTTCTTGAATGCCAAGGGGAAGAATTTGCGTTGAGGTCACCCTGCCATTTCTTCCTGTCTGTAGGCTGCTTCCCAGGACAGGGGAAGGTCCCTCTACCACATTTCAGCACTTGGGCATCTTGCCTTCTTCATGTTCACTGTCTTCCTCTGCCTCCCTCCCTCCAACAGCTTTCTTTTCATTTACGGCATTCTTAGCTTCTTCCGTTGCTTTTAGTCACTAAGTCATGTCTGACTCTTGTGACCCCATGGACTGTAGCCCTCCAGGCTCTGGTCCATGGGATTTCCCAGGCAAGAATACTGTGGTGGGTTCCATGCCCTCCTCCAAGGGATCTTCCTGACCCAGGAATCAAATCCAAGTCTCCTGCATTGGCAGGTGGATTCTTTACCACTGAATCACCAGGGAAATCCCTTAGCTTATTTTGCTTCCCATTAAAAAAAAAAGAAGAAGGCAGGAAAAATCAAGAAAATTTACCACACAGCCTATTTCTGCTGACTTTTAGAGATGGAATGAGGCTTTCTTCAGCCACTTTCTTGTGCCCAACCCCAGTTTGGTCCTTAGTCTTTAAGAAGAAAAGACAACAAGAAGAAAAAGCCTTTTATGTTCTTCTTCCTTTCCCTGCTGATGAGAAAGCATCCATAGGATGGATCTGTTCCTTAGTGACATTTGTAGTGACGTGATTTGGGGGCATTGGAAAGGACTGTATCCCAAGGGTGCCTCTCCAGGCTGCTGACAACTGCCTGAAACCTGTCACTTGGGGACAAAACTTCTTTCCCACTGAGAGTTCAGGCTGCAAGTGCAGATAGCCCATGATGGGCAACAGGGTGTGGAAAATACCTTCACACTAGCTGAAAGAAGCTGGGGACAAGTCAGGAGAGGTAGAGTTCTTCAGATATTCTTTGCTTTCTCAGTGCTTTATTGCTTGGCCTCTTTGAGCCACTGGGTTGATGATAACTGGTGGTAATTTACTTGGAAGCACCAGTGGACTGTGCTGTAACAAGGAAGGAGCTATGGGGGACTAGAGGGCACACCTGCAGCGGACACTCAGCCATCACATCCTGGAACACTCTACTAGGTGTTGCTGTAAACCAGGGAAGTGATCAGGTTCACCACCAAGACCGTTCACAGAAGGGCAGAGCTTAGAGGAGGGCTGAGCAGGTGTGCTGGTCAACCTGAAGGAGACAGGTGAGCCACAACTAGACACTTGCACATCCTGGTACAAGGAGGTGGGAGGAGGAGTTGTAAGAAGGCAGCTTGTGGAGAAGACTGGGGGTCGAAGGCAGAGGTCAGGGCAGCACAGCGAAGACCAGCCTTGGACAAGAGGGAGGAAGGAGGTAGACGGTGCTGGCAGTGTGCTCATTCTCCCTTTCAAACCTGGAAAAGAATGGAGGAAACAGGTAACTGACTCTGTTTGGTGGAAAAAAAAAAAAAAGGAATTTGGGTTTCTTGACTGGCACTAGCTTTAGGCTCTTAACCAGCGATGGAACTCATCCTTTCTGGGAAAGTGAGGTTCTGCTGGGATGCTGAGCAAAATGAAGCCCTCCTGGATAAACCATGGCGCCAGCTGCTATGGGAGAAGTTGTTATATCAAGGGGAGGAAGACATTTTTGGTGCCTGGTGATTAATATGAGATGACGATGTTAATTAAAGTAGCACTTACAGTCTCACCTGTCAACATGTTAGGGTTCCAAACATTGTAATCGTCAAATTCAGTATCTTCTATATGAAAAACAGCTTTGCTACTCAGTCATAGCTGTTATTTGTACAGTCATTTATTCTTTCCATTGACACATGCTGATCAAAACCTACTGTGTGCTCGGTCATAAAGTATGACAGGAACACAGCCACAAGTAAAATGTACATGGTCCCTCCCTTAAAACTTAGTGTGAAATCAGGTCAGTTCAATTCAGTCGCTCAGTCGCGTCCAACTCTTTGCGACCCCATGAATCGCAGCACGCCAGGCCTCCCTGTTCATTACCATCTCTCGGAGTTCACTCAAACTCACATCCATCAAGTCTGTGATGCCATCCAGCCATCTCATCCTCAGTCGTCCCCATCTCCTCCTGCCCCCAATCCCTCCCAGCATCAGAGTCTTTTCCAATGAGTCACCTCTTCGCATGAGGTGGCCAAAGTACTGGAGTTTCAGCTTTAGCATCATTCCTTCCAAAGAAATCCCAGGGCTG
>SJYT01024161.1:19323-115896 GCA_006410635.1 Cephalophus harveyi | reverse complement strand
TATACAGCCTTGACATACTCCTTTTCCTATTTGGAACCAGTCTGTTGTTCCATGTCCAGTTCTAACTGTTGCTTCCTGACCTGCATACAGATTTCTCAAGAGGCAGGTTAGGTGGTCTGGTATTCCCATCTTTTTCAGAATTTTCCACAGTTTATTGTGATCCACACAGTCAAAGGCTTTGGCATAGTCAGTAAATCAGAAATAGGTGTTTTTCTGGAACTCTCTTGCTTTTTCCATGATCCAGCTTGAACATCAGGGAGTTCACAGTTCACGTATTGCTGAAGCCTGGCTTGGAGGATTTTGAGCATTACTTTACTAGCATGTGAGATGAGTGCATTTGTGCGGTAGTTTGAGCATTCTTTGGCATTGCCTTTCTTTGGGATTGGAATGAAAACTGACCTTTTAGTGTGAAACGCAGCCTTTAAATATCACTGCTCTTTTGCACAGGTTAAGATTTCTTTGTGGACAAATACATGATTAATTTTGTAGCTATTTCATGTACCTGTGAATTAAAATGAGTAATTTCTTTTCATAGTTCAATACCTAGATATCTATTAAATAAGATGTATTGACATTATTTTGTTTATTTATTTTTTAATTTGGCCACGCCACACCACATGATAGTTTCACAACCAGGGATTGAACCCATGCCCTCCACATGGCGTCTTAACCACTGGACCACCAGGGAAGTCCTCAAGACGTATTGATTTTAAAAATTAGTGGGAGACAATGACATTAAACTGACATTGAAAAGATCAGTTGGAAGTTATGGTAGCATTTGAAAACGAGACAGAAAAGATCGGATTTGTCCTTCAACAAGCTGACTGTGGCTTTTGTGTAGACAGTGGACTCTGGGAGGTAGAGCCGATGCAGAAGTTAGGAGACTCCCTAAGGTCCAGGTGGGAGACAGTGGTGATTCCAAGTGGGCAGTTGTGGGGGTTGAGAGAAGAAAAGGGATTCAGTTCATTCTGGATCTCAAATAAGCAAGATTTGGCAACTGATGGGAGATAACGGGAAACAGTTATCTACTTCCCTCCATTGGCTGTGGGGACTTGAATGAGTTATTATTAGCTTCATTTTGTGTGTGCTCTCTCAGTTGTGTCTGACTCTTTGGAACCCCGTGAACTGTAGCCTGCCAGGCTCCTCTGCCCATGGGTTTCTCCAGGCAAGAATACTGAAGCGGGTTGCCATTTCCTACTCCAGGAGATGTTCCTGACCCAGGGATCAAACTCGCATCTCTTGCGTTGGCAGGTGGCTACTTTATGACTACACCACCTGGGAAGCCCTAGCTTCATTTTAAAGATAAGGAAATTGAGACTCCAGAGTGATGGAGATAAAGGTCTGCCTTCCCCCAGCCTCTGAGCTCTCCACCCACCCTACATGAAAGTGGGGTACACAAAGCTGGGTTTACCAGGAAGCCATGGAGCGGAAGCCTCAAACCAGGGCCTTTTCACTCGCCACGGTCTCTTCCAAAACCTACTGCCTAATCTTACGTTCATAACTTTGTGTCCTTTTTTTTACAAAGCACCCTGGTATTTAGTCTTCAGCCTCCACGAAGCCTCTGTCTTTCTCCAGCTAAGTGTGACTTGGTGGATGGAGCAGGACTGAGACCTAATGGGTGAGACCTAGGATGGGAATCTGACCTGATGGTTGCGAAAAGTTGCATTTAGGTGAGGATCATTTGGGAGAGAAAAAGATGCCGTATCAAAGGTGAACATTTAACATTTCTTTTAATACTTTACTTATTGAATACTTCTATTATGTCAGGCACTATACTTGATTTTTTTCAATATTTTTTCATTATTATGTGATTTAAACCTTATATGACCCACTGAGGTGGGTGCTTTCATTATCCCCATTTGAAATGCAAGGAAAGTGACCAAATTATCATTACTAAGTGAGCTGGACTGACCTCTACGAGGCCTCATTTGAAAGCATGAAGCTGTCCTTAACCCCCACTTCTGGCAGGACTGTTGTCCAAAGCCAGACCCTCTGATAGATTCTAAACTGATATAATCAGCATTTCATCTTTTAGTGGTTAGAGGAAAGGTGAGTGGACTGACCTCTACGAGGCCTCATTTGAAAGCATGAAGCTGTCCTTAACCCCCACTTCTGGCAGGACTGTTGTCCAAAGCCAGACCCTCTGATAGATTCTAAACTGATATAATCAGCATTTCATCTTTTAGTGGTTAGAGGAAAGGTGAGGTGAAGTCGCTCAGTCGTGTCCGACTCTTTGCGACCCATGGACTATAGCCCACCAAGCTCCTCCGTCCATGGGATTCTCCAGGCAAGAATACTGGAGTGGGTTGCCATTTCCTCTCCAGGGAATCTTCCCAACCCAGGGATCAAACCCAGGTCTCCCACATTGCAGGCAGATGCTTTAACCTCTGTACCTAATTCCGCCCTGCTCCCTCACCACCACTGCAAAAAAAAAAAAAGTTGTTTGCTGGAATGTCAACAGCAGAAAGTAAGCTTTCCATCTTCAGATTAAAAGATTGAGACTGTATGTAACACGTGCCATAGATGAAGACAGATTTGAGGCTTGAAGGGTTTCAGATGTTCTGTGAGGGAGAAGGGATGCCCCGGAAGATCTTTGAACCATGCAAGTGGTTTAATCTGATTTGTATTTTTGAAGAATCACCATAGGGTAATGTGAGAGGCTGGCCCTTCAAGGACAGCATGAGACACATATGGCTTAGCAAGACCGGATGGAAAAATGACCTAGAAATTTTAGTGAATACTTATCACAATCTTGGCAAGAGCACTGTTTGCCTGAGGGAAAAGCTAACAGTATTAAATGTTGTAGTTAAAGTGGCCAGTGGGGAATGTTTTTTATTCCTGTGCCCCGCTCACCCTCCTCCATCTCTGCAGTTAGGATGAGGACCTAGTTAGTGGTCAGCGAAGCTTCCTTATGACCTCAGCCTCTTATTGAGGTGGCCACTACCAGCCCTACCTAGCAGTGTCTAGACTGTAAACCTCCCAGCAGAGAAAGAGGAACATCAGAGGACCAGCTGCAATATTTGGTCATCCAGACTCTGCTGCTGAAACCCAAAACCAGGAGACATGGCAGAAGGAAGAGGGAACATTCAGTGTCATGAAAGAGTCATGGTCAGGTTGGCCACTGGCCTGAAGGTCTCCTTGGTGGAGGAGATTCAGTTTGACCACGGAGGCTATTACTGCAGCAGATGTCTCGTCTATATATAAAATATATAGTCAACACTGTCTCAGCATATCTGGTCAACACAGGATTGGGGGTATATTACCTGAGACGGGACAAGCTTTAAATATAATTATGTGGAGATTTAAGTCAGTGAGTAAACACAGTGCAGTGTCTGAATACAGGAGGTAGGAAGGGAAAGAATCACGAGGATAAGACAAAGCAGAGAAGGGGACGCCCAAGGGTTGTAGATGTGGTCTTTACCTCTGGCCCCAAAGAGGGCCACACATTGGCTTGCTTCTCCCCCTGCACCCCGCCCCCCACCCTTTCTCTTACCCTCCAGCCAAACCAGTAACGAACGGCATTGTATAGTAGTCTGTGTCAGACATAAAAGCTGTGGGGATCTGACCCCCGGCAGTGTGTTTTCAGCCTGTGAATTTCCTGGATATCTTTATAGGAATCATTCCTGGGGAAGGGTAGGCTGGAAATAATATAAGGAGATCAAGAAGGAAGTCAAGCAAGTGACACCTTTAAACAGGCGAAGTGAGGCTAGCTCTCCCTCCTGGGACAGTTAGAGTTATGCAGAGCTGTAATTAACCCAGCAGCCCACTGGATATGTCTATTTCACTGCACAAAGGCTGTTGAAAGAAGGATTCTTGAAGAAAGAGATTCCAATTCAAATGGTATTTGAGTAAGTCCCTCGTTGGATATACTGTTTCTAGAGTTTATGGCTATAATCAACAAAACATGGACTTTTCTTTCACGCAGGTTTTTCCTATGACTTTGCTAGTACTGATCCTTAAACAGAAAGAAAAAAGGGCATCTAGAACTGGCTGGGGGTGGGATGGGGAGAAAGGGAGGGAGATATATGGCTGGAATCAGATTAAGGACTTTGGTTTTTGTCTGAGGATCTGAAAATGTTAAAGGAGCAGGTGTATTATTTTCTCATACATTGAGGCTCTGACATATGGAAGAAAATTGTCAGCTTTGTGTTCAAATGTCCTCAAATTACTGAATTTGCCTCCCCATCTTCATTCATTTAACAAATACTTTTTACATGCCTCCTATGTGTCAGGCGTTGTTACAAACACTAGAGCTAATAGTGGGGAGAGATTGGCAAAAACACATAAATACACAGATTAGTATATCAGATGATTGTGTTATAATAGAGAAAAAAATAGCAGAGAGGGAGACAAGAGGAGGAAGGGATATGATACGGTCAAGCAAGGCCTCACGAGAAGATGACATTGGGCAAAGACCTGAAGGAAATGAGATAGCGATATATAGGGTTTCGGGTGGGCGAGGTGGGGCTGCGTGGGTTGGCAGCATCCCAGACTAACTGTACAAGAAATGCAAGGCCCCAGGTAGAAGCGTGCGTTTAAGGAATAGTAGCCAGAAGACCAGGGGGTTACAGTGGAATGAAGAAGGGCAGGACCAGTGTGGGATGAAAGCAAACTTGTTTGTGAGATTTGGGTTTTGGGTTTTTGCTCTGTTTTTTGTTGTTGTTGTTGTTTTGTTTTTTTGGTTTGGGGTTTGATTTGGGGGAGTAACCATACAATCTTATAAAGGGACATTAGAGGAGCTGTCTCCTGCCACGGGTCTCACCAGTCCCTGCTCATGGTTGAACGTGGGGAAGCCAACTGTGTGTGTGTGTGTGTGTGTGTGTGCGCGCGCGCGCGTGTGCGTGCGTGTGTGTGTGTGTGTGTGACGGATTGGAGGATATTTTATCTACAAGAACGTGGGGAAGCCAACTGTGTGTGTGTGTGTGTGACGGATTGGAGGATATTTTATCTGCAAGTGTTCCAAAACATTCTTTAAAATAATTACCAGCCACTAAAAACGTATTTGTTAGCTACAATGAGGCAAGCTTTGTTTAAAAGGTTTTGGGAAACTCACCATCCATAATCAAGATTTCAACACACCAGTCTGCATTTTTAGGGTAATATATCTGTAAGTAGAAACAGACGGTATTCGGAGAAAGACATTAGTTTCTGAGGTCTGGCCAGCTCCTGTTCTTACCCCCTCTGTCATCTCTGATTGGATTAGACGTCACTGAAAATACCTCAGATCCTTGTTTCATGTTAAGTTTAACCCCTCCAGTTGAATCCCATCCTTGCGGAGCTCAGCGGAGAGAAATTAAATTTCTCTCACCAGAGCCACGGCACTGTCTGAGGTATCGAGGGTCTACATCAGTAAACTCGGCTGGTTACAAGATGTATGTCCTTCCCAAGGCCCTGTAGCTGTTAAGTTGGCCCTTTGCAATCACAGTCTGATCTTTCATTTTCCCGTAATGCAGTTAGACAACCTAGTTATTCAGGCGAAGACTTCTCTGGTTTTCATTATCCCCAAATAACATCTGATGCTGAGATGGGGAAGACGGGAACAGGGGAGGGGGAGGGGAGGCCAGCATTTTTCACCGCCTGTGTGAAACGCTTAATATCTGAAAGTCTTTAAAATATACTGTACACAGACGTTCCAGTTTTATAAGATGGACATAACATGTTCAAAAGCTTTATGAATTTCAGCATATAACCAGAGTCCACATTGGCCTGTTTTAAATAAGCCATAATGGCCTGGCAGCAAACCTGCGTAGTTAGCAAATCCCCTTTCTGTTTATGAGCAGTCATTCCTCAGCAGGTCACTGCAAAATACTAGCCCTGCCAGTTTCCGTGGCCTCTGGAAGTCAGCCTGGGTGCCGATTTCGGCCTGATTCTGGTTTCAAGAGCGCGAAACCAAGGGCATCACGATAAGGTGACTCTGTGTTTAGATTTTAACGCAACGGCGTGGCCCCGAGTGGCTGGAGAGAGTATGTCCAAGCTTCGTACATCCTGCGGGGAGGCTGGGTCTCCAGGTGCCTTCCATGTTACGGATCCACACAGAGCATGCTCACCCTTTCCTTCCAGAGCATTCTCAGAGCCCAGAAGGTGTAATTTTTTTACTTCCTCAGGAGGGCAGCCCTTCAAGTGATGCTTTTTTTTTTTTTTTTTAGGTGAATATCTTCTTTCCACAAAAGTCAAAGCATAAAATTTGCCGGGACAAACCCGATTCTAGCCCATCAGCCATCCTGTGTCTAATGTATGAGGCACAGTCATGTTTCTCAAGGCTGAGGGCCCCTGTGTTACCAGCTCCCATATTTCAAGGAAATTTGCTGGCTTCCCTGATAGAATCATACTGCTTTTCTTGGTAGAGCAAGAGGAGGAAGATGTCCATATGTTAAAAAGCAGCTCAGCCTTCAAGTGCAGACACTTTTGCCCATAGATTCACCTTGGCCCTGACGACCCCTTGGGAGTCAGCAGCCACATTCCAAACTGGGCTCAGGGGACCCTCCAGACCCCTTGGCACTCTAGCATCAAAAGCTCCTTTAATTACCACTAGTGCCCCAGCAAACAGGCTGGAGCCTTGAAATAAGACTGATCCAAAGGCTGTGAGCTAAAGAATTCTCACAGAGGCTAACGTGATTAGGAAATCTGACACAGGAGATACAGTTTACTCCCTTTCATTGTGGGGCCCCGACGGGGTGGCCTCCCGCTTTGGTGTTCTGGCCTCACAGCAGCTACCACTTGGAAACCTGCCCTCCTGGGAGTCCCCTGGTCGCGTCCTGTTGTTTCCCAGGGCAGACCCCAGAGTCTCTCAGAGAAGACAGAAGTTTTCTTTCTCTTTGACTTAGAATTCCAGCCCCTAAACATCCTTGCAACATTTAGGGCCCACTACACATCCGTCAAAAGTGTGGGTTGGAAAGGCTCTGTAATTCCTTTTGTGATAAGGGGTGTGTAAGTATAACCACCCATGTGTGATGGAAAAGTAAAGTCGCTCAGTCGTGTCCGACTCTTTGCGACCCCATGGACTGTAGCCTACCAGGCTCCTCCCTCCGTGGGATTCTCCAGGCAAGAGTACTGGAGAAGAGTACTGCTATTGCCTTCTCCAGGGGATCTTCCCAACCCAGGGATCAAACCCAGGTCTCCCACATTGCAGGCAGATGCTTTAACCTCTGAGCCACCAGGGAGTGTCATGGAAAACTCCTTCTTTATTCATCATGTTTAGAGGAGGCACGGTTCAGGGTGGGCAGTCAAGTTTAAGCCCTTGTTCATGATCTTGATTTTATTGCCTGTAGCTACAGCCTCTCAGTCAGTGACGTCCCCAGAGATGTCAGAACTCGTCCAGGAAAACCCATTTAATTGGGACGCATGTGGGGAACCAGGAAATAGATCTTAAAGCACTTTATGGCAGAAGCTGTTGATCAGGAAACGAGATGTTTTCCTTTCCCTCAGTCCAGGTCTGGCTCCAAGTCCTTCAGGGAGATCAGGGGGCCTGTCTCCATCTCTACTGAAATGCAGCCTGTCACTTCTTTGAATCAGGTTACCCCAGAGGGCAGTGATCTCTCTATCTGCTTTTTTGTTTGTTGTTCTCTTTCTGAAGGTGTAAGCGGCAGGCCTTAGCCCCTAGAATCTCCATCCAGAGGCCACGCATGTGTGGAGTGTGGTATCTGGAGGGCCTCCTGTACACACTGTCTGCTGATAGTGAGTTACCAGGTTTTTCTTTGAGGCAGACAAACCTTACCTATCCCTAGTGTGCACACTCCTCAGCTGTGGAGGAGGGGAGCTGGTTTAATATTAATACATGTGCTCCAGTGGTTTGTTGTTCGGTTGCTAAGTTGCCTCTGACTCTTTGAGAACCCTATGAATTGCAGCACACCAGGCTTCCCTGTCTATCACCAACTCCCAAAGCTTGCTTAAACTCATATCCATTGAGTCAGTGATGCCATCCAACCATCTGATCTTCTATCGTCCCCTTCTCCTCCTGCCCTCAGCCTTCCCCAGCATCAGGGTCTTTTCCAGTGAGTCATTTCTTCACAACAGGTGGCCAAAATATTGGAGCTTCAGCTTCAGCATCAGTCCTTCCAGTGAACATTCAAGGTTGATTTTTGTTGATTTTTTTTAGGATTGACTGGTTTGATCTCCTTGCTTTTCAAGGAACTCTTAAAGAGTCTTCTCCAGCACCACAGTTTGAAACCATCAGTTCTTCAGCACTCAGCCTTCTTGATGGTCTAACTCTCACATCCATATATGACTACTGGAAAACTATAGCCTTGACTAGACAGACCTCCATTGGGCATGTAGAATTGGATCCAATCTTTTCTATCCTTCATGCTCAGCTCAGGTTCTGCCTCCCCAGTAATGTGCCCCTAGGAGAAATGATCTCTCCTGTCTTTATTAAAAGACTTCCCTGGTGGCTCAGACAGTAAAGCGTCTGCCTGCAATGCGGGAGACCTGGGTTCAATCCCTGGGTCAGAAAGATCTCCAGGAGAAGGAAATGGCAACCCACTCCAGTATTCTTGCCTGGAGAATTCCATGGACAGAGGAGCCTGGTAAGCTACAGTCCATGGGGTCACAAAGAGTTGGACACGATAGCATTTCTCTACACTCTTTTTTTTCCTTCATAACATTGACTTCTTTTATTTCTAGTTAGTGCTTTTCACCCTAGTGTTCCAAGCTCTAAGGACCTAAATGGCTGGGACCACATCTTCTACTTCTTTCCCCTTCAGCACTTACTCATTTAAAACTTTGTTAATTCTCCCCACTGTGCCTCACACACAGTGCTTAGCATTTCTGCTAAGTCTACTTGTAAAGAAAGAGGCTACTAGTGGGTAGATCACTGTGCTGAATCCTCCCGAGGGGCCCAGGAAGTGTGAATGGGGCTCTCTACCCTTGAGGAATGTATAGCCAAAGGAGAATAAAGAGGAGATGACAAAACTACATGAAAAGTCACCTGATTATATGGTTCCATATAGGTGTGTGTGTGTTAATCCCTCAGTCGTGTCCCACTGCTTCTGATCCCTCCAGGCTCCTCTGTCCTTGGAATTCTCCAGGCAAGAATACTCAAGTGGGTAGCCATTCCCTTCTCCAGGGGATCTTCCCAACCCAGGGACTGAGCCAGGTTTTCCACATTGCAGGCAGATTCTTTACCATCTGAGCCACCAGGGAAGCTTCCCTCCATGGGGGAGGATCTGTATCCAAAAAAGGATAAGTGCCCATGATGCTGATCATGAAAGTTTGCGTATGTTCTTTCTTTTAACCATTTTTAAGGAAAATATTTATTTGTTTCTTTGGCTGCATCAGGTCTAGTTTTTTGTGTGATGTCGTGAGGGACCTTTCATTGTGGCACATGGGCTCTCAAGGTACCGGGCTCAGTAGCCCCTCAGGCATGTAGGATCTTAGTTCCCAGACCAGGGATTGAACCCGAGTCCCCTGCATTGCATGGTGGATTCTTAACCACTGGCCCACAGGGAAGCCCAGTTTGCATGTGTTCTCGCCCATCCCCAGAAACCTCTGGAAGGCAGAGGGCACTAGACTCCATTAGTCTAGTTCCTTTGTCTAGGGAGTGAGGCTAAGCAATTTTTTCGAGGGTGGGGGTGAGGAGGACTGGGAGTCAGACAGGCTTGTATGCCCAGGGTGAGAGCCACAGCATGTCTCAGTGACTCTGCCTCTCCCCTCACTTCTGAATCACTGGCCTGTGCCCTGCTTGATGCCAACCCTATAAATGGATTGAGGAAGTTAACCACTATTATTAAACAAGACCGCAGACAAAGAGCCTTTTGAGCAGTGATGACAGTTGCTGTTTGAACCAGAAAGGAATTGTCCAAAGACAATCCGTCTCTTGACGCATGAGTAAATTAGAGTCCTCGCATGCTGGTAGTTTGTTATAATGTCATAAAAGTATGCGTAAGTTTTCTTAAGGCCTGTGCTGAGTGGATTGTTCCAGAGATTTTAAAGTGGAGATGAGATTGTTATCTGGTTTAAGTCAGAAGGCCAGAGTAAATGATCTTCGGAGGTGCTCAGACTAGCGTGTGTCCACCTGTACTACCATTAAATTATCTCTGTAGAAACAAGACTTGGGTTTAGATTCTGACTCTAGCACTTAAAAGCTTGGTAGCCTTCTTAGTTAACTTCTTAGAGCCTGTTTTCTCATTGGTAAGATGAGCATGATAATGCCTATCTCAAAAAGTTACTGTAATGATTGATTCTGGTGAGTGTGAACACCAGTGCCTGATAAAACTCAGTAAATGTGGTTATTGTGAGATTTTTTTTTTCTTTTTTCCCCTTAATTGTTGCCTCTATTATCTGCAACACCTCTGTTGTGTAGAAAATAACTTCCAAGCCACCAAAGGAAGCCTTCTGCCAAAATTTTTATCAAAGATAGAACTAAACACTTTGCAAAGGAGTATTTGCTAACGAACGGCCAGGTATTTATAATTTCTGATATTTAATATCTGATTATCCATCTTCCCCAGTTGTGGAGAATATGATAACTGATCAGTAAGCATTGCATGTGAGTGTGTGATTATATCCCTTCCTGAGCCTAGAACTTGAGTTTACATTCAGAGCCAGAGACCCCAGATTTCTTCCCCAAAAGGGAGCAATTTAAACAAGCTGAAATAGCCCCTCCCTTCCTTCAGGGAGTTATCCAGGGCTTTTCTGAGTTTCCAATAAGTGCTAGGGCTCCCCTGGTGGCTCAGTGGTAAAGAATCCACTTACCAATGCAGGAGATGCGAGTTCGATCCCTGGATCAGGAAGAGGCCCTGGAGAAAGAAATGGCAACCCACTCCAGCATTCTTGCCTGGCAAATCCCATGGACAGAGGAGCCTAGTGGGCTACAGTCCATAAGGTCGTGAAGAGTCAGACACAACTTAGTGACTGAGCACACACACATGCATCAAGTTATCAAGTCGTAGAGGATATTCTGTTTGGATAAAATTTAGCTGCTTTGACCTGTTAGAAAGAAACTGCCACATACACTCTGTTTTGACCTCCTAGCACCCTTGAACAGTTCCAGACTGGCTCCAGGCCTTAAGAGAACTGTACTGTCCTCTCTTTGGAAAACATTCCTTTTAATTGAGTCAGTTTTTGCCCACCTCTTCCCTTCTCAGGCATCCTTTTCAGTTTCCAGCAGCAGGATCAGTGAGGGGCAGTGACACAGACATCATGTAGATGAGTTCTAAGATCTCATCTTCCCACTGAAAGACAGACAGATGTACCAAATGTGTCTACCTGTCCCCAGGGAGGGAGAAGAAATGACAGGAAGGTCTTTTGGAGTGAAAGTTACACCCTGAAGTCACTTTTCCAGCCTTCCTCCATGACTCAGGAGGAAACTAACTTTGAGTGTCTTCTTCAAGGTTAAGCTCACCGGGGGAGTGGATGGAGCCTGGCCAGAGGCGGTGAACTTCTCACAGAGGGCATCCTCGGACTCGCCCTCTGCTCAGTGGATCACTGCCCTACCATTACTCTGCCAGCACGTACCTGATTTGGTCCACATTTCCATAATTAATTTATAATAGCAATAACCCTGAGATGAGCCTCTGTATAGGTTTGTGCAAGCTGAGTAAGAATATAGATTAAATCTAGGGTCATTAACAAACTTTAAGTACTTGGGAGAGTTTTGTGATTTGACAATAATATGATTAAAAGGCCTCTATCCTTGATATATATTGGCACTCCACCAGTTTACTTCCCTTCCCAAGCTTAGAAACAACAAAATAGCAAAATAGTAAGCATACCACCCTCCCAGCCACCAGAGAGCTTGTGTTGTCACTGGGAAGCGACTTTGTCATTTCACCTGCCCCTGGTCTTGCTGCCGGTGGGCAGTGATGGCCCAAGTGTCTGACAGCTGCTATCCCACAGCTTGAGAATCCCTGAGACTTGGCCCTTAGCCTCAGTAAAATAGCAAGCCTGTCCGCAACAGTCCTGCGGGGAGTATTGCTGTGAACATCCCGAGGAACAGAGATGAGCGTGTGAGAAGGGCAGTCTTTATTTCAAAGGATGCTGTTTTGACTCAGACTGCTCTGCAGACCCAGTCTGATTTCCTTTCTTCCTTTTTTTGTTCTGGTTGTTACCTTTTTGAAAAATAGCATACATTGCTTTTCCCTTATGAAAGTAAGACATTTTCAATATCAAAAATAAAGCTAAGTACAGAGGAGAAAATAAAGATCACTGACAATTCCACCACCCAGAAATAACTGCTCTAAGTTTCTGCGTATCCTTCTAATAGAGTCTTCATTCTGACATCCCACTAGCTGAGCTGCTGTCTGGCAGCGAAGCCTCGCATTAGATGGCTTGCTTTTTGGCAGGTGTGCTTCTTTTGGCGGATACCATCGTATGCTCCAGGGGTGATAGATAATTCACTGCCAGTGATGAATGACTGGTGCCTCCTCATCCCACTGTCAGGAGCCTTCTCTGAAAACCACCACCCAGAGGTACTTCCCCTGTCTCTCTCCTTTCCTTTTAAACTGACTCAATCCATCCAACCCTATATATCCTTTCCCCCATCCCCATATATGCGTCTATGATGATAGCACCATGTCATCCACCTCTTCCATCCTCTGTAAGATCATAATTTATTTTTTAATTATGAAAATATAACACATTTGCAGGAGTCTTGGAAAATACAGAAAAAGGTTACATATAGTTCCACTATATTTTACAGTTATTTTTTTAAGTAGAGACCCTTTGCGACCCCATGGACTGTACTGGCCATGCAGTTCTCTGGGCAAGAATACTGGAGTGGGTTGCTATTTCCTTCTCCGGGGGATCTTCCTGACCCAGGGATCCGACCTGGGTCTCCCACATTGCAGGCAGATTCTTTACCATCTGAGCCACCTGTGAAGTCCCAAGTTAAGATTTTTAATTGACGTTTCAGTATCAAACTCTCAAAAATTAATAGAATAAATATACAAAGAAATAGAAGGATATAGTAGGCCTGAAAAACATATGAACCAATTCAACATAATTAAGATTTATACAATTTTCACACAGTAGTAGGATACAAATTCTATTCAAGTTCCCATAGACTATTAACTAGGAGACACTAGAACATGTCCAAGGACAGAAAACAAGGTGCAAGAATTACATGGTCTTAAAGGTATTGAAATCACACAGATTGTTCTCTTAACACTTTGGAGTTAGGTTAGAAATCAACATCAAAAGATGTTTGAAAATACACCATGTATTTTCAAGTGCAGTGTGACATTTACCAAGAGAGATCTTAGACTTAGCCATTGAAAGCCTCAGTAAAGTTAAACTGAAAAAAAAAAAAAGCCAGAGGGTGATTGCAGAGAAGAAAGCATTTAAATGATAAATTAGTACCAAAATGAGAAATTAACATTAAAGATACTTTAAACAAAATTCATGTATTTGGAAATTAAATGTCCACTTTTAAATGATGAGTGCATCTAAGAAGTCACAACAAGGAAAATTACAAAATATTTGTAATAGAATAAAAAGAGACCATAACTACTTCTTCTAAATCTCTCACAAGTCCTTAATGTCCTCCTCCAGCACAGAGAAGGATACCATGCCTATTGTTGGTGGTCCTTACTTGTTTTTTACCTTTACTCTAGTGTTTTTAAACATCAAACTGGCTGCAAAACTCTTCAAATCAAATTAACGTCAGTATGGATAAGATCATCATTAGAGATGACACATGTACACAAATAATTATGAATTTCAGTTTTTTTTTTTTTAATGAATTTACAATGTTGAGCTCCTTGAAAGTAGAGATTAGATATGATTTCACCAGACCCTTAACAGAGTATTTGGCTTATTATAAATACTTGATTAATATTTATTGAAATAAGATGAAAATGAAGAGAAAATTTAATTACCCAGTCTACTTTTTTATCTCCATAGTTTAAGTGCAGACAAAAAAGGAGGTCATATAAAAATAATGAAAAAAATAGTATCTTAGAACAATTTTTATGGTATATCAGTGCAATTTTTTGTGCTATGGTATCACTATTAACCCAAGTGAGGACCCTCTTTAATGATTTTTTAAAATCTTGACAATGCCCTTTTCACTTCTTTCCTAAATGAACATTAATATAAAGTCATAAAAATCCCCTTGGAGGGCTTTATGAATTACTGCAGTGTAAGATGGGGAAAAGGCCATTTGCAGTCATTTGTTATATGGAGCTTGATTCTGAAACCTAGCACCGCCCTGACCCTTCAGGGGCATACTCAAAGGCATGGAGCTTTTCTTAAGGACAGTAAGCACTGGCCTTTCTCCCCAGAAAGCCCCAAATATGTCCTACACGTGCCATTTCCCCCAAGTCAGCAATGTCAGCCACAGCCCTGCCCTCTGCAAGCAGCCCAGATGTGTGGGGAAGGGGAGCGGACGTTAATAATGATACATTGAATAGCTCTTCTTCTGTAATGTAGATTGATTTTCAGTTCACCTGCATAAATCATTTTTTACCATATGACTCTTTGGTCATTTAGTACTTGAAAAGAAAGATGCCAAAGACTAGACACCTGGCCTAGAGCAATGGTTTTCAAACTCTTTTTACCTGCTAAGCTGTTCATCTGTTTCGTGGGACCTGTGACGGGGACAGAAGCCTAATCTATAAAGAGAGGTGTGTGTTTGTGGGCCCGGAGCACTCCCTCCCCACTGTGCTAACCCGAAGTCAGCATCTTGGAGATCACTTTGAAAAACCCCAGGCCTATAGAAACCAAGAGAGAAGAGGGTGAAAGGGAAACACAGGAAAGAAAGATGTCATGAAGATGATAAAAATAATAGCAGCTCACTTTGTTTGAGGCTTCCCTGTATGCCAGGTACCACAGTAAATACCAATTTGCCTCAGGAAAAAAAAAGACAAATTGTGATGTCTGAGACAGAGTATGGCATTGACTGCCTGAAAACACTTCAGAAGGAGATTGAATTGTTTGCAGGCAGGCAACAGGCCAGATTATCTTGAAAAATCTCTCTCTCACTTCAGTTGACTTTAGTCTCCATTGCTCTGTTGGAATGGATCTCTCTAGAGTAAGATCAAGAAAAAAATAAGTAAAACAGAAATGTTCACTCTGTGTGTGTGAGAGAGAGAGATACAGGTTGTCAGGCACCCTGAGTTGCACATAAGGTAACACATGCACCTCAGTAGGTGTACCATTTTAAGGGTCATTCAGAACTTTAAGGTAGAAATAGCTCAGAAAAAAATGATAAAATAACAAGATACATGCCTTTGTCAAGATGGTTGGCTGTACCCTCAGATGCATGTTCTTACAGATCATAAATTCACAGAACCAAAGTCCTTCAGCCTCACCTAGTTTCAGTCCCGTCTTGTCACTTTGGACGAAAGACTGTCTGAACCAAACCAGCAGGGGGGCCCACTGAGTCTTCTTTGCATCTTCATTCCTGAGCATCCTCAGATGGCGCAGGTGATCAAGACCAACCCCAGGAAGCTCGTTACGCTTGAGGAGCACCTGATGTGCTGGCCCTTGAGTGGGTCAGTCCACAGCCTGGTTCTGTGCTGTGACCCCATATCTGGGACTCCTTGTGAAAGTCGAGAAGTGGAGGAGCTTGGTCTAGTTGGGAAGTTAGACAGACCGAGGAAAATGTGGTGGGCTGCCGGGAAACAATGAGCATGGAGGAGTTCGGAGAACATCATTTCCAGGCTGATTAGGGAGGAGTTCAAGGAGAAGGAGACACTGAAGCAGCCTCGAAGGTTGGTGAGATTTGGGCAGCTCCGTTGGCAGCATGTGCATACCACTAGCTGGCACCATGCACATTTGATGGCTCTGAAACATGTCTAGGGGAATCCAGGGGTCACACTGAAGAACACCATGAAGGGCACGCCCAGAGTGGACCAGGACGAGTGTCGAACGCCTGCCTACGACACTGGGGGCCTCTTGTGTATTTTTGAACAGGGAAGGAATTCTAGGAAAATAGTGAACCTGGTTCAACTTTTAAGCCGAATATCAATATAAAACTGAGGGCCCAGAGCTTCTGTGCCCACCAGACTGTGGATTTGTTTAGAAAGCACAGCGTGAGGAACAACCCAAAGGAACAGGATCGTGTCTTCTGGAGCCCTGACTGAGGGGCGCAGAAATTAGCAGTTAGCTCTCTCCTTGAATCAGCCTCTTAGAACTTGAATAAATGTCACACGACAGGCTTTCAGTCCGAGCAGGCTCAACAATAACAGCAAACTGTGCATCTGGAATTGCTCTTGCAGCCCTTCTGACTTTCTGCAGAACTGAGGTGGAGGGAGCAGGGCCTGCCCGGCCGTCCCCCCAAGCCGCCCCACACGCCATGCTGTATCCCTTTGGGTCCAGTTCACACATCTCACTGTGGCCCATTTAACTGAGCTGGGCCTGTCGCAGACCTTCAGATATTTAATTTGTAAACACTTAATAAAGCACTGTCAGTAGGTCGACTTGTCTTCTCTGTCGGCCACATCAAAATCAATATGTCCCTTGGGTGTTCTGCCATGATTGTCTGGGCCGGGGAATCTAATAGGATTAAGTGTTTGGGGTCCTATCTGACGCTACAGTCCACAGTCCTAGTTAGATGAGGTTAAAGACTGGCTTGCCATTGTGGAGGCACGACTGCTTAGGGGTCTGAAAAATCATTAAAGCTTGTCCTCTTAAACGTTGATTGTTCCCTGGTGATTTATTGACAAAACACAAAAAAAGTGCTCTATACTGCACTCTAATTATATGTATGAGGCCATAAGATCTCATGGGAAATTAAATAAAATTTACAGCTTGATGGTTTTATGCTCCTGGGAGACATACCTTCTTAATAAGATCTTATAGCTGGGAATATTTATGAGGTTAAAGTCCGTGGGCTTGAGCAAAGACCTAACCTTTCCATGGGAGGGGGGTGGGGGGTGGGTTTTGATTTCTTTGAAGATAAATGATTGTAATGAAATTTCAGGGGTTTAGGAGGAAATGTTTCTGAGACACATCAAATGTTCCTCCCCGAGACCTCTGGAGGACAAAGCTGAAAGGGCGCAGGGACCTCCTGCCACCATTTCTCTCACACGAGCTCCTGGTCGTCCTACCCACCACCTAAATCGCTGATCAACCCCCATTATAGTCTGAAAGGAAGGGGAGATCTGAGTTAAGGGCATATCTTAGAGGTCAAGGAAGGGGAAAGAACTTGAGGCAGGGTGAAGGGTAGAAGCAGAAAGAATATGAATGGAAGTCACACGAACGCTCTTGAAGCCATAAAAATCAGTTTCACCTCATCACACAGCCCTAAAGGAGCTCCTGGATATTTGGACATTTGCTCTTTTACCAGGTCCCTTCCTCTTTTGTGTCAAGGGATGCCCGGGGCCCCAACCCTGACCCTGCAAGTATTAGCATTGCTGCTTGGACAAAGGATCACAATATGTTAGGGGTGAGGGTGTGGAGGGAGCTTCTACAGGTAACTCAAAAATGGGATGGACCATCTTGACTCTGAAATGTGTGTTTACAGTGGTGCCCATTATAAGCCGTCCCCGTGATTTGTGTTACTCTCATCCCAAAGTCTAAATGGATGCTGAGTGAAGCTTTATCCTGGAAAACAGGCTATTTTAAGCAAAGAACATTATTGTGTTCCCTGCCGTGGCTGCTTTATTTCCCCCAGTTTACTGAAATGGCATGAGGAAGGGAGGTAGACAGACAGACAGAGGGACAAGTAGGTAAATAGATAGGTAGGTGGAGAGGGAGAGAGAGAGATGCCTCTTATGCACACTTATCCGTGTGCATGCACGCTTAGTGACACAGTCGTGCCTGACTCTTTCTGACCCCATAGATGGTAGCCCACCAGGCTCCTCCGTCCATGGGATTTCCCAGGCAAGAATACTGGAGTGGGTTGCCACATCCTTCTCCAGGGGATCTTCCCAACCAGGGGACTGAACCTGGGTCTCCTGCATTCTTTACTGTCTGAGCCACCAAGGAAGCCTATTCTTAAGTGTAGAATTATATTTATTTCTATTCTGAGAAGGATAACTATGCAGAACTCACAATTTGAAGTATGTCATATGTGATCCATTTTTCTGATGCGTTTTTAAAAATGTTTATTTGGCTGCACCAGGTCTTACTTGGGGCACTTGGGATCTTTAGTTACAGCATGTGAACTCTTAGTTGTGGCATGTGGGATCTAGTCCCCTGACCAGGGCTCGAACCTGAGCCCCTCAGCTGCTAGCTCACCAGGGAAGTCCATTTTCTGTTGTTTTTTACTGCGTACTTTTCTGTGAAGTTCTGCACAGTCCCTTCTTGGTGTACATGTTGGGAGACATTGACAGAGGGGTTGGGGACCAGTCTAGAGGGACTCGGGACAGATGGCAGGTCATCAGGGGCCCTAAGACTTGGGAATCCTTGAAGCCAGCCATTTCTTAATAGGGCAGCTATGACCAGAAGTATTTTTTACATGTTTTTTTGAGCTTTTTATTTTGTATTAGGGTAGGCTCAGAGGTTAAAGTGTCTGCCTCTAACACGGGAGACCTGGGTTCGATCCCTGGGTTGGGAAGATCCCCTGGAGAAAGAAATGGCAACCCACTCCAGTATTCTTGCCTGGAGAATCCCATGGACGGAGGAGCCTGGTGGGCTACAGTCCATGGGGTCGCAAAGAGTCGGACACGACTGAGCGACTTAACGTAACACATAGCCATTTAACCAAGTTGTGATATTTTCAGGTGAACAGCGAAGCAACTCAGCCATACACATTGTTGTTGTTCAGTTGCTAAGTCATGTCCGACTCTTTGCCACCCCATGAATTGCAGCACACCAGGCTTCCCTGTCCTTCACTGTCTCCCAGAGTTTGTTCAAACTCATGTTCATGGAGTCATTGATGCCATCTAACCATCTTAACCTCTGTTGCTCCTTTCTTCTCCTGCCCTCAATCTTTCCCAGCATCAAGGTCTTTTCCAATGAGTTGGCTCTTTGCATTAGGTGGCCAAAGTATTGGAGCTTCAGCATCAGTCCTTCCAATGAATATTCAGGGTTGATTTCCTTTAGGATGGACTTGTTTGATCTCCTTGCTGTTCAAGGGACTCAAGAGTCTTCAGCACCACAATTTTAAAGCATCAGTTCTTCGGTACTCAGCCTTCTTTATGGTCCAACTGTCACATCCATACATGACTACTGGAAAAACTGTAGTTTTGATTGTAATGACCTTTGCTGGCATATGTATCCATTCTCCCCGCAAATTCCCCTCCCATCCAGGCTGCCACATAACTTTGAGCAGAGTTCCCTGTGCTATACAGTAGGTCCTTGTTGGTTGTCTATTTTAAATACAGCAGTGTGAACATGACCATCCCAAACTCCCTAACTCTCCCTTCCCTGAAAGGTTATATATTTTTCCCTGTGTGCTCTCATTTATCGAGAAGAGACAAAGCACCCTCCCCCACCTTTCAAGCCCCCTACCTACACTTGTGTGAAAAGCAAAGGACTATTTGATTGGGATAAACCTATGTCGTGTTGATCTTTGAGCATGACGCACATGAACTAAGAAGCTCCCTTACTCTCCTTGTTGTCATTTGGTTACGTGACAACATGTCACTTGCTCTTCTACTTCCCTCTTCCAGAATAAACCAAAGTAAGACAAAAAGAAAAGAAAACAGACTCCAAATGCCCATGACTTCCAGCTTTCACTTCGCCCTTCAGTGTTGATTTGCAGAAGGGGAAAAGCGGCTCCGGTTAAACAGCTTGGTTCCAAGCCTGGCCTGTTCTCTCCTCACACTCGCTCTCCCTGGACCCAGTTTTCTCATCTGTAAAATGAAGAGCTAAGGCTAGGTGATTTTAAGGTCCCTTCCAGCTCTGAAACATTATTTTATGGTGCTAGAATTTATGTAGGAGAACGGCATTTCTCTCTATATCTTGCTTTAGCCTTCTGAGTGAAAGTGAGATGTCTCATCCGTTCAGATAGAGCCAGATCAAGCCCCAAGTCTCAGATAAAAAGAGAAGAAAAAAACTTATTAAAGATAGCTAAGTTCCCCTGATAAGCAGCAAGTGAGAAATCCCTGATTTAATTTAAATATGATATTTCTGTCTTCATTAATTTAAAGCATGTATATGATAATGTATCCTTTTTTTATTTAGTGCTGGGTCCTGGAGGGAAAGAAAGGCTTGATTGTGAAGCAGAAGGGTAAAGGTTTGGGTATTTTTTAATAAAGATGGATATCCCTAAAAATGCTTAAATTATATGGAAGTGAGATTTGTTGCAAGTTACAAATCAAAGCCTGAAATGTCACTTATCTCCTAATGATACTTCTACACAGATTATTAATTTCATTTTAGAAGCCCAATGAATGTTATATTTTATGACATTGATTAAACATCTTGCTGCCATCTACCCATCCATCCTTTTCATTTTCAAAAATCCATATCAGAACTTAACAAAAACAGCTCATAAATTTATATTTTACAGCCTAGCAAAGTTGAAGGGTTTCCCACTCTACTGACAACCAGACCCATCCTGAACCCTGGGCTTAGGCCATTTCCTGACTCTTAGAGGTCAGGCTTTACTAAAGTGACCTTATGTTTTGTTACCAGAGCAGGACTCGGGCTGAACTGTTATTTGGAAGAGCATCCGTGGCCTTCTGGAGCTGCAGAACCACGAGCGGGGTTGTGGGGTGGGCAGGTGAGCCCCTGACTGGAAATTAGGGACTCTGCTTTCATTCTGGCTCTTAGACAAGCCAGTTCCCTCCCACTTCTGAGTCCTGGGGATAATTACAGCCTCCCCTCGTTGGCTCACAGTGTCATTGTGGGGATGAATGAGATAATGGATGAGAAAGCTCTTCCAGCCCTTCAGAGGGAAGCAGTAAGGTCGTGGATTTAAGAACCAATAAAGGACAGAATGGGATGATCGGTTTTGGATCGACCTCAAGTATTTCAGGAATGGTTTAGGACGACTCTTTTGAAAGCAGAAAAAAAAATAAAAAAAGGCTTTTGGAAATAGGTCCACTGTGTTATTATTTATGACACTTTTATCAGTAGAAGTACCTCTGGTTCCTTGAGACTCACACCTGTGTTTCCTCAAAACCCCAGTGGGCTCATCACCTCTGCTGGTATTGGCTCCAATGAGAAGACCTATTTGTTCCCGTGGCATTCCCTCACAGTGGCATTTATAGTTGCTGTCATTCCTGTCTGGAGAGGATGCTGGCACCTGGAGCAAGGAGACACAGACAGATTCCAAGGAATCTGAATCAACTCCACATGAAAGATGAAGGGCCAGCCTCCAGAGGCTGCCATGTCTGGAAGCAATAACATGCTAAGGCTGGGGGCCTTGAGGGTGGGGAACTCGAGGATAAACTATCCTATCAGTTCTATCAGTTCTGCAAGAATTGATAACATCAAGGGAAAATGCTATTAAATTGGAAGTGGGCGTCTGTCCAGGGAACCTTCCCAAAAATGTGCGGGAGGCTTGGGTGGGGGCGTGGAGGTCAGAGGTGGTAAGGTCAGTGCCCCTGGGGACTAGGGAGGGTCAGCCCTGGAAGGGACAGGTGCCGTCAAGCCTCCCCAAGGGGACTGGCCAGTCCCGGCAGTGGAGCAGAGGTTCAGGGGGTGGGTTGGGGAGTAACACTGCTTGGATTCGCTTCTTGTCTCTCCGGTGCCCCAGGAAAGCCACCACTTTCAACTCATGGTCAACACCAGCCCTGCCCCACAGAGACCTTGTGAAGTCTGAGTGAGCTCCTGGTAGTAATGTGTGTGACCTGCTTAGCACAGAGCCAGGCCCAAGTTAGTGCTTAATAAACCATTACCTATTGGCAAGTGTCTGCGTAGCAGCATCTCAGATCAGTTTGTTGTCGGGGGTGGTGGTGGTGGTGGCGGTGGCACTGGGTCTGTGGATTTTATATATATATATAATTTGTATCCTCTCTAAAAAAAATAAAATTGGAGACCAGCATCTCTTAAAGCCTGCAGCCGACAGTACTTGGTCTGCTCTGCGGGCCTTTCATTTGCGGGCATGGTGACAAACTGGTTTTAAGTGACAGAGCATCGTTAGGTGAGTCTGGCTGCTGATCACAGCCCTGCGCTGATGGAGGTGGGGAGGGGGTATGAGCCTCACTGGGAGAGGATACCGGCTGCCTAGTGAAGACCTCCAGCACGCTGCAAAATGTTCTTGAGTGCCTTATTTTTCCCCTCTTTTTCTGACTCATTTCTCTCCCATCCCCCTCCTTTCCTCTCCTTCCCTCTTTTCTCATCCCCCTTCCCACACCCCCTCTTCCAGCCAGCCCTCCATAGTATGCTCTGACACAGGGGACATTGCGTAAAGGGAAAATATGGCATGTTTACAGAGAGAATTTTCCAGAAGTGTTAATTTAATATGCTAAAGTGTTCCCTTCAGCATTTTACCTTTCTTGTTGTTTTCACAAAACAGCCAAGACTAAATAATGAGCCCAGGGCTGTGCCCTTTGGTAGCGTGATACCTCATTACCCACTAGCGGCCTCCATCTGCCCTCATGGCTGCATGGGGAGCCATTACGATTATGATGGAAATCTCAGAAGCCATTACCAAGATGCAACAGAGGGCCTACTGCAGACAGCCTAATGGACTAATTTGTAATTGGGAGAGGGAAATGAGTTAGCGAGCTGGGGCCGGTTTTGATGAGAGTGGAAGTGCGCATGCTAAATGTGATAAATGAATAGGAATGTGTGTTTGCGCAGTGGGCTCTACAAGGCTTTCCATCTCTCCCGGGGATTGGAGGCGTGCTGACAAGCCGTGAGGAGCAAGGAGGAGAGGGCTCGGGGGAGGCAGGCAAGATTCAAGGAGAGTAGCTAAGGATAAATCGGTGAGGAAAACTAATGGCAGTAAAATCCAAGGAAATGACTGCATCTGCCATGAAAGTGGTAATTAGGAAGCATTTGGTGTGCGTGTCTTTAACCATTAAAACAGGGACGAGGAGGAGCCTGGGTGCTTGTGGGAAACGGGAGGCGGGGGCTGTGATGTTCAGAGAGGGAAGCCCCTGGCGGGGGGCTCTGTTGAGAGACCTGGTGGTCCGCACAAATTCTGCCACTTGGCACAGAGCTCCTTCCTGGGTTGCCGTGGGAACTCTCCCTCCCGAGGGCTGCTGGAGATCACACAAAGGCGACGCCCTGCGGGCCATTGTGCAGGGAACGGAGAAGTTAGGGCTGGGGGTGCCGGACCACCTGTGCGTCTCATCCAGGAGGCTTCCTGTCCTGGAGGGCTGGAGAACCGCCCCAGAAGCCCCCAGGCCAACTCTCCAACCTGAGGAGTGCTGGGGACCAGCATGGGCATACAGGCCCTGGTTTTCAAAACCTGGCACTTCCTGTTGGTTGTGTGTGCATATGTGTGACTGTGTGTGTGTGTATGTGTGTGCGCACGCGTACGTGTGCGTGTGCAGGCATGCTCAGTTATTCACTCTTGTCTGACTCTGCAACCCCATGGACGGAAGCCCACCAGGCTCCTCTGTCCATGGAATATTCCAGGCAAGAACACTAGAGTGGTTTCTACTCCAGGAGATCTTCCCGACCCAGAGATCCAACCTGAGTCTCTTGCGTCTCCTGCACTGGTAGGCGGCTTCTTTACCGCTGTGCTGCCTGGGAAGTCACCCGGGAGTGTTCCTCCGCTTCAGCTGCCAGGTGGGGAGAGTGCCCCAGGCGTTCCAAGGGCAGCCTGCGCCTTTGTTCCCTCTCAGGCTGACAGCAGCCTGTTGACCGGAATCTCCACTCTGTCTGTGACCTTGTCCATCTTGGAACTGTCCTCGTTTCTCTTGTTTTCTTTGCCACGCAGCTCCTCAGCTCTGTTCTCCTTTCCTCCACACTCTGGAATCCTTTCCCATAAGCCAGGCCTTCGTGTCCCTAGAGCTTCAGCCTCAGTGAGTCCCCATCTCTCAGCGACCTTCTGTCCCCAGCCCTTTCACTGGCTCTGACTTCTCCTCCTGGAGCAGCCTGGTTTAAGGCCTCAGGGTTGTCCTGAGGGTGGCGGTGGTTTAGGCACCCAGTCATGTCTGACTCCTGTGACCCGTGGACTGTAGCCCACCAGACTCCTCTGTCCGCGGAGTTCTCCAGGCAAGAATACTGGAGTGGATAGCCATTTCCTTCTCCAGGGGATCTTCCCGACCCAGGGATCGAACGCCCATCTCCTGCGTTGGCAGGCCGGTTGTTTACCAACTGCCAGGGAAGCCCAGGGTTGTCCTGGCTCTCAGGGTTCTTTCTGCCCCGAAACGTGCTCCTCCCTTTGCCTGGAACCTTTTAGCCTTTCTAAACAGCCTGAGGGAAAACATGGAGACCTTCAGGGAAGCAGGAAGCACTGGAACCAATTAATGGAGCGCCAGCCTGGGGCTGCCAGAGCACCTTCCCGAGTGAGAGGCCAGAGGGGCCCACCTCTCAGTCCCGCCTCTGTCCCCAGGGTACCCGCTTCCCTTACCATTCCCCTGCACAGAGGGAAAGTTTGCATTTTCCTCACCAACCACCAGAAGGGAAGACTTCTAATTAGCTTCCTAATAGAATGATGACAGTCCTATTCAGAGAAATTTAATTGACCACCTATGTGGTTGATCCCGTGATTGATCCCACCTAACTTTGTAAATGAACCTGAGGAAACCAACCAAAAAAACACAAATACTTTGAGACCTCAAACAGCACCATCTGGGAGAAAGCATCAATCAATAAAAGAGGCTGAAGAACACTATCAAGTATTATAAGCTAAAGGAAGTTACTGAGAAAAACACAAATGTGGTTCTAATTTTCCTAGATGTCGTGGAAAATGGGCGGCTGAATGGATGCCTTTGATCACCAGCAGAAGCATCTCATTGCAGCAGGAGAAACTGACTTTTTCCCAGCCAATATCTGCTGTTAAATATGCCATCAGTTATACTGTCAATGGCCCTTAAATCCAGAGCTTCATCAGACACTCCCATCAATATTAGAAGATCAGGATTTCCTATAAAGAACCGTTGCTTAGGTGTCCTTTACTAAAGCTCTGCCCTTGTGTCAGCTCTGGACCAAGCCCTGGAGAGACTATAAAATTCAAGGACCTTCTATGCCTGAGCTTTCCTTGGTAAGGCCGACCTGAACCTGGATAATGAGTTCACTTACATAGATGGTTACAGAGGGCTTGGAAAGTATGCAAGAAGTCATCAACCGCTTGACAAGTATTTATTGAGTACATTATGTGGAGCTGACACTGACCTAATCACTGGAGACACAGCATAAATAAGCAGCATGGCCCATGTCCTCATGAAGCTTATGGTCTGATTCTGACCCAAGGGAAAGGAAGATCCCAGGGGGGAGTCCAAGGGGGGTAGTATCTGAGAGGGGCTGTGAAGCTTCAAGTTCATTAGAAATCAACAGCCATGAGACATCCAGGAAAACCCCACCTATTTGGAAATTAAACAGATTCCTAAGTATGGATCAAAGAGGAAATTACAAGGGAAATTTGACATTATTTTTAACTAATAGTAATAAGAGTGCTGCTGCTGCTGCTGCTGCTAAGTCGCTTCAGTCGTGTCCGACTCTGTGCGACCCCATAGACGGCAGCCCACCAGGCTTCCCCGTCCCTGGGATTCTCCAGGAAAGAACACTGGAGTGGGTTGCCATTTCCTTCTCCAATGCATGAAAGTGAAAAGTGAAAGTGAAGTCGCTCAGTCGTGTCCACCTCTTCGCGATCCCATGGACTGCAGCCCACCAGGCTCCTCCATCCATGGGATTCTCCAGGCAAGAGTGCTGGAGTGGGTGCCATTGCCTTCTCCGAATAGGAATGCTAGGTATCAACATCTATGGGTTTCAGCTAAAGTAGTGGTCGGAGAGAAACTGATCATTTCAAATGCTTATATTAGAATAGAAGAAAGGTTCAACCTCAATGACCTAGGTTCCACAATGAGAAGGTAGAAAAAGAAGGGCATAAATAAAATGAGAAGAAGGAAATAGGAAAGAAAACAGCAGCTATTATAGAAACTGGAAGCAGACGATTGAGAAACGCTTAGCTAGAGTGATACGGGGAAAGACACACCAATACCAAGATATCAAGAATGAAAACGGTATTATCAGAACAGATCTCACAGGCCTTTAAAGGATAAGCAGAACAGGAGTTCGGCAAACAGAAATGGAGAGTGTGACGTTCAGAAGATGACTTGCTAGTTAAATGTGGGTTTGGGGGGGATGGGGAGAGGGACTTGGAGTAGAAGACAGCGAGGCTGGAGAGCCTGCTTGGAATAGGCACACGTGTGCGTGCTCAGCCACTCAGTCGTGTCTGGCTGTCTTTCGACCCCATGGACTGTAGCCTGCCAGACTCCTCGGTCCATGGGGTTTCCCAGGCAACAGTACTGAAGTGGGCTGCCGTTTCCTCCTCCGGGGATCTTGAATGAAGTACGGAGCAGAACTGTCACTTTCTCCAATGACCCAGAGCCAGTGTCCGCAGCCCACTCACCTCTCCTTGTGGCACAGTTCCCAGTGCTCGTGTTTGTGAGGCGTGCTCTTGACCAGTAGCTGTGTTTCAGGGCACCCGAACTGCCTCAAACACTTCTGAACGTGTTTGGACAGTGAGTAACTCTCGCAGGTCTGAGTCTGCCACCGCCCCCAGAACATTTGGAGACTTTGTTTCTCCCCTCCAGACCTACAGGTCCTGGTCAGTTGGGCTCACAGATTCCAAAGCTGATCTGAGGCCGTCCTGGGACCCTGCTGTCATCCTTGCCTTGGTTTATATGCTGCTGGAAATGGGGCTCTTTTCTTTCTTTCTTAAAGAGGAGCCTGAATATTCATAGCAGCAGAGGCTTATCAAAGCCCGCCTGCTCACTGACAGCTTCCAAGTCAATAGGAGCCCACAGAACACCTGAGAGGGCTGGGAGGCGGTGGGGGCAGGCCTTCACTCCCAGGCACAGGACAGGCGGCTGGTGGTGTGAATCTAGGGACAAGGTCCTAAGCTGTTCAGTCTTTCACCCACAGGAGTTCCTGGCTTGTCTCTGCTGCTCTTGTTAGAACGAGTTCTTCCTTAATCTCTCTCTCTTCTCTGCCCTGGCATCCTGAGAGGTGATGTTTCACATGAGTGTGGACTCTGGAGCCAGACCCTGTAGTCCTGGGCAAGTTACCTTCCCCCATGTGGTATGGGTGTGTGTTAAGTCGTGTCCAATTCTTTGCAACCCCACAGACTGTAGCCCCTCCAGACTCTTCTATCCTTGGGATTTCCAGGCAAGAATACTGGAGTAAGTTGCCATTTCCTTCTCCAGGGGATCTTTGCAACCCAGGGATTGAAGCCACGTCTATTGCATTCCTGCACTGGCAGGCAGATTCTTTACCTCTAGTGCCACCTGGGAATTCACCTTCCCTCTGTACCCCTAAATTTATCATCTATAAAATGAGCAAATTGAGAGTGGCTCACTCATAGGGCCGTGGTGAGGGTTTAAATGACTACACATACTTAATAAGGGCCTAGGAGTGCAGGCGGGGAATGGTCAAAGCAGGTGAGCGTGCCCTGCCTGCTAAGTTGAGTGGCAAGACTCTGGGCATCTGTGTCTTTATTTACCTGAGCGTCCTTGTGTCCACGAGAGCGAGGCAATCAGTGGGAAATTAAAAACAGACACAGAAGAAAACCCCACTGACAGGTTGACTCCTGGTAAGAGCTGGAGGTACCAGGAAATTGCAGGGTTGGCTGTGGGGCTCTTGGGTCTCCATGGCTCCTGGATCCCTCAGGCTCATTCCATGGTGGCCCTCCCAGCATAGACCCCAAGTACCCCGGGTTGGACAGCAGCAGTTAGGTCAGGAGTCCCTGCCCTGCTGGGGCTGGCAGACACCGACCCTCAGTAAAGACTGAGTCTCCTCTGGGGTTCTCCAAGCTCTGAGACAGTTGGCTTCACATACTAGAAGCCCTCCCTTTCCCCAAGACAGCCTTTGAGCGCATCCACGCCTTGCCCGCCAGGTGTTGACTGCTTCTGCCATGACGCTGGTGCACACAAGACAGGACCATCTGAAAGTTCAGGAAACCTGGGGCGAGAATGGAAACAAAGAGTGAAGAGCAGAAGCCTGCTGTGGGGGGTCAGTTCCCTCGGGTGTGAGTGAATCAAGCACTTGTGTTTGACCTGACATTTTCAGAACATTCTCCTGTGCGTCATCTTACCACTTCCTCACTGCCAGTTTGGAATCGAGGGGTGACCTAAGTCAGTACTTTCCCGAGAAATGAAAAAGCTGAAGACCAGGAAGGCCAAAGGACTTGCTCAAGGTCACACAGCTGCTTCCAGGCACAGTGGGGTCCAGAGCCCAGAGGTGCTGCCTCCTGGGATCCCAGGCAAGAGCTGGGTGCGGGAAGTCTCTGTGAACCACCATCTGAGCCAACTGCACAAACCACTCTGGGCAAGAGGGTGGCCCTAGATCGTAGCAAGACCAACACCAGGCACACTGGGACCCCACTGACACCGCGCCTGAAGCTCCAGCAAGAAAGGAATGTCCTGGAAGTTTAGCCCTCTGCTGGGTCTTTCTGAGAGAACGTTGTTCTCCCGTGCTGGATTTAATGAATAAATTATAATACACTTTTGCATTTTTATTCACACTGTGCATGTTTATCTGCCCTCACCACGTAATTTCCCTCTCCCCCTTCTACATACTATATTTCTTTTCATGCCACTGAATATTATTTTTTTAATGTTCCTGCTCAGTAATTGCTGATAAAGATGCATACTTCCTTGTTCTGCATTTGTAAGTGTATATGCTCAGAGCCTGGAACTCAGGGAGGAATGTGTGGGAGAGGGTACGCGTATACTTCAAGGCAAGGTGACTGTTAGGCAAAGAGGAAAGAGGAAAATGATGTATGACCCCTGGTGGTATGTGATCTCCTTCAGGGATAGACAGTGTCTTGTCTGTCTCCAGCAGTGGGATAGGGGCTTCCCTGCAATAGCACAGAAGTGCTTCTTTGGAATATATGTATCTGTGGGGCTTCCCCAGTAGCTCAGCTGGTAAAGAACCCACCTGCCAATGCAGGAGATGCAAGAGACACAGGTTCGATGCCTGGGTTGGAAAGATCCCTTGGAGAAGGAAATGGCAACCCACCCCAGGATCCTTGACTGGGAAATCCGATGGACAGAGGAGGCTGACAGGCTACACAGTTCATGGGGTTGCAGAGAATCCAGCACAACAGTGCACAGGCTCACACACACACGTATCTGTGACCAGGCTGGGCAGCAGAATGATTGGATGGAGAGATCAATAACACTAAAGCAGCTAAGTCAGGTCTCACTCGGCTGCTTGTGAGAGGCAGTCTTCACCATAACCTGCTCCTCTGGATTTCATTACAGTATTTTGTCTCAGACTTTCTGCCCGGTTCTCAGGATTTATATTCTTAGTGAAAAAAGTTGATTCTGTTATTTTTTTAAGGAACATACTCTTTTCCCCCAAGTGTGCAGTCTGTGTAACTGTGATTGAGAGATCAGAGCAAATGTTAGGAGGAACATTAGCAAAGCATGAGAATTAGCCTGAACGTGACTTCTGACTACAGTCTTTAGTTTTCTACTCTTTCTACTACTTGGTTAAATAACCTTTCTTGGAAGGTCTACTAATTCCTTTGAAAACAGATACTGATTTCACATTGTATTATAATAGACTAAAAGCACTGTTATTACTAGGATGTTTGGAGGGATAGGGAACAGTCTTGAGAACTGAGATGTAGTCCTAGGGAATTAAATAAAATCCACTGACCAGAAAGAAATGTAATGTGATAGGGCAGGAGAAGAAATAGCCTCTGCCAAAAAACTCGACCATGAAAATAGGAAGGATATATGGGCAGCAAATCCTGAAATTAAAATTTTGAAATAAATAAATGGAAAGGATCGTGTGATTTGAAATCAGCTTCCTCTTTGAACCAGTCATCCAAGACTCAGAATAAAACAGTCCTTTACCTGGCAGAACTGATCTTCGTAACCAATTTCTCATCTCCACCAAGAGCACTTTGGTTGAAAATCAAGGGAAATCATTGATTGGGCTTCCCTGATAGCTCAGTTGATAAAGAATCTGCCTGTAAGGCAGGAGACCCCAGTTCAATTCTTGGGTCAGGAAGATCCACTGAAAAAGGAATAGGCTACCCATTCCTGTATTCTTGGGCTTCCCTTGTGGCTCAGCTGGTAAAGAATCCACCCACAATGCAGGGGACCTGGGTTCGATCCCTAGGTTGGGAAGATCCCATGAAGAAGGGAAAGGCTACCCACTCCAGTATTCTAGCCTGGAGAATTCCATAGACTGTATAAAAGAGTTGGACACAACTTAATGACTTTCACAGAGTAAAACATTTGATTTGAAAATAAAATGGTCCTTTACCTGGCAGAACTAATCTTTGTCACCAATTTCTCATCTGCACCAAGAGCACTTTTACTTGAGAATCAAGGGAAATCATTGCTTAGAAACTTGTGTTCTTTTTTTTTAAGTTTTTTTAATTTATTTTGGGCTGTGGTAGATCTTTGTAGCTGCTCACAGACTTTCTCTAGATGTGGCGAGTGGGGACTACTCTCCAGTTGCAGCGCATGGGCTTCCCATTCTGGTGGCTTCTCTTGGGGTGGAGCACAGGCTCTAGGGTGCCTGGGCTCAGTAGCTATGGCACACGTGTTTAGTTGCTCCACGGCAGGTGGGATTTTCCCAGACCAGGGATCAAAGACACGTCCCCTGCACTGGTGGGCAAATTCTTTACCAACCACTGGACCACCAGGAAAGTCCAAAACTTGTCTTCTTAAACCATGAATGACTTCCAAAGAAACAAACATCTGGGAAATCCCTGCTTTCTTTAATCTTTCCCTTCAGAGTCTAGGTTTGGGCATACATATATTTTCCAAATTTACTAGTAGTCAGACTCTGACAGAGTATTCTTTCCATAGCTCTTGAAAAGCATAGTGGGCCTCAGGTTGGCTCAGCCAATAAAGAGCCACCTTCCCGAAAAGCTTGTATGGGATGCAGGGTGAAGAAAATGCCAGGATCGGGGTACTACGGAGACTAGAGCCATGATCAGAATGGCAAGCACAATTGGGACTGACCCTCACTTTCTTCCTCTTTTAACAAGCTCCCCACATCCCCACTGCCCTCCCCAACCCTTGACCCTTTGGTCCCACCAGCTGCTGTCTCTCCTTTCTCTGTAGCCTCCGACTCAAGTCCACTGACGAGAACAGGCTGAAGGCTCTTGTAGGCCTTGTGATTCGTTTCTTGATAGGAACTTCACTAAGCTTCCCAATTGGATTTTTTTTTTTTTTTTAGTTTTGAAAATCAAACAAAGTTCAAAAAGTAGACATCATAGGTTGACATCCAGCCCAAAGCAGAGGAAAAATGTCTCATGTTAAACGTTTTGGCACAGAACAGAATTTATGAGCGTTTTCGATGTTTTGATTTCCCCCCCCCCAAGTCGCTGTTATTCTTTGCCCCCCCAGAGTTAGGTGTGGAGAGATTATGTTGGCTGGTTTCCATGGTGACACCAAAGAAAAGTCATTTTTTAAAGTAGGTTTCTACTGTGTTATTTCACATGCATGAAACATCAACATCTACGCTGTGCGGCTGTTACCCCCAACGCAAAGACATATGAATGGCTGGAGTATTTTATATAAATAGACAAGTGGGGGTGATATTTTCCTTGGTCTCGTGCCGACTCTAGTAACAAAAGTCTCTCAGTTACCCTGGGCACCTGGGAGGGAGCAGGGGCACAGCCCTGCTCAATGTTAAACAACCTTCTCTCCTATGAGTAACCACTGGGGGGAAGAAAAAACACACACACAGCTCGAATTTAAAGTCCACCCCCTGCGACTAAAAGTAGGGCTCAGATGAGAAGGTCCCAAATAACCAGAATTTTCAAACCTTAATCTGTGCTTTCAATCTAGCTTCTTGATCAACCACTGCACATACCCGCTTCTGTGCCCAAGGGGTCATGTTCCTGCCTCAGGAAGCATGCAGTTACCTCCAGCCTCTCAGAGAGACGAGGTTAGGGAAGCCCCAGTCGTAGTAGCAGAAGTTTGGTAACGCTCTCTCCTCTTTGCTGCCATCCCAACTCTCATGCAAAGGTGTTTTGTTTTTGTATTTAACTGGAGTATAGTTGCTCTACAGTGTTACGGTGGTTTCCTCTGTACAAGGAAGTGAACCAGCCATATGTGTACATATGTCCCCTCCTTCCCACCCAAAGTGGAAGGGCGGGTGAAGGGTCTCAGTGTTACCCTTACATGTAGCCATGGTTTGATGCACTTGTTACATTCTGTATCAAAAGCACACTTGGCTTTGGGAAGAGTCAGACTGCCAGCACTGCCGTGCGTGTCTTTGGAGAACAGTGTCCTCTTGCATGTGGAGAGTGCCTTCCACTTTGCCAAGTTCTCTCTTGCCTGTGATTTTATGTGAACTTTCTAGTAATAAGGGCTTCCCTGGTGACTCAGCTGGTGAAGAATCTGCCTGCACTTGGGGAGACCTGGGTTCTATCCCTGGGTCGGGAAGATCCCCTGGAGTGACCCAGGGAATGGCTACCAGTATTCTTGCCTGGAGAATTCCATGGACAGAAAAGCCTGGCGGGCTGCAGTACATGGGGTCACAAAGAGCTGGACACGATGGAGCAATTAACTTTCACTTCTTTCACTTTTTCTAGTAATAGCGGAAGATAGTTTTTCTTGGTATACTCTCCTGGTCTTAACACTACGAGGACAGAAGTCAAGTTTCCCAGCATGTGAGGAAAAAGCCAAGTCAAGAATTCAGGACAGGTGATCCCCCCCGCCAAATCTCACGTTTCTGATCCTACACTTGGCGTCTTCCCCGACAGCCAGCCTGCTCAGACACGAGGCGGGCGAGGATGAGATGGCAGGTTTCTGGGGCTGGGTCTCAAAGACCCACACAGGGCGTCAGCAGGAGTTCACTCTTTGATGAACAGAGAGTTATTGAGCGCCCGCTACACGCTGGGTGCTGCTGCTCCAGGCAGTAGCGGCCAGAAGAGTCGAGAATCCCTGCATTCTGGTGGGGGAGGGGCCGATGATGAACACGTGAGTAAAATGCACAAGGTGACAGAGTCCATGTGCCGAGGACAAGAGGGAGCAGGAAGGGGACCCAGAGTGCCTGCTGTCTGAAGTAGGGCGGCCAGGGAGGGTCTTTTCAAAGGAGACAGTTGAACGATGAGTGGAAGGGGCTAAAGGCACTGGACTCGAGGGTCGGGGAGCAGTGGGGGCGCGGCGGGGACCAGGCCCTTTGCAAGACTTGGGGATCTGCGGGGAGAGAAATCCAGGCCAGCAGCAAGGGCGGGAGTGTGGGAAGCCTCACATACAGCTCTCCTTAAACCTGCAGATGCCAGGCCTGTACTGGCTGCATGGGTTTGCATTCCTGAGAGCATTGTGCATCTGAAAACTTTACTCAAATCCCGAGCTTGGTCCATGGCTTTCATTTTTGCTGTAATGACTTCCTGCGCTTGGGGAGCTCTGTAATAGGTGCCTGCGGAAAGTTGTGATCATTAGGCCCAGGCTGGTGTCGTCTTACCTATGTGGAAAACAGTAGAACTGCTTTTGGCACTGATTGGATCTTGGGAAGGTGACTCTTATTTTCTTGGGTTTTTTTCATGCAGATCATTGAAAACATGTCAGGGCCCTGCTCTCCAATGTTTCTCTTAAATAGGGGAGAATCATGTTTTTATATGCAGGGGGTATACAGGAAGAGACTTGGGGTGGGGGGTGGGTTCTTATATTTTAAATGCCAGTCAGCTGCAACCACTAGTTATCTGGAGCCTGTTCAAGCTCATTTGGAGAACAGTTGAATTTTTAAAGTGCCTTTTGATTCTCTCTTTCATTTATTTTAACTGATCTGCTGGGATTAGGAGCTTGGTAGGGGAACACCAGAATGCTTGCCAAAATGTGTGAATAATTAGAGCTCCGATGATGTGTGCCAGATAGAAGGGGAGTATTCACACTTCTGATTAGATTCAGCTAAATGCAGTTGTAAATCACAGCCGCCAGAGTCACAGAGCCGTCAGGAGTTCGCAAGGGAGGAGGCCTGGGGGCAGCAAGGGGATGAGGGGCTGCCCCACGGCCGGGCGGGCAGGATGGCTCCAGAGGCAACAGCAGGAGAGAGCAGAATTTCAGCATCCCTCTTCCAGTTTAGTTCTATCATTGTGAGACTTGCTGGGCACCGAGCTGGCTACCATCTTGATAGATGGGATGAGTGGAGTCCCTGTATCCAGACAGTCTCAAGGGAGGGGATTGAACAACTGTCGTGGTGTGATGAGCGGTCAAAAGAACAGACACCAGCCCGGAGGCCCCTGGGAGGAGCGGGCTCCGAGGGAGGCAGAGGAGCAGGGAGAGCTTAGCCACGTGAGCCGGTGGTTAGAGGAACTCCAGGTCCAGGGAACAGCGTGTGCAAAGGCACAAATGTGCCTCAGTCTTGGTCTGATGTCCACTGTGGCTAGAGACGGGGGGTGGAGGTAACAGGATGCGAGGAGGATTGGCCACCAGACATGCAAGGTGGATTGGGTCAGACTATGATGGGGCTCAAGTGCTCATTGAGAAAGCTCCTTTTCCAACTACAAACCACTCCATAAGCCCTGATTCAGTCCTGACAGAAGGTCAGGCCCTCCCCACCCCAGCTCCAGTGGGAGAACCCACTTTGGTCACAGGCATTGATGAAAATGTCTTGGTCTTCTTTAGACACCATATAGGGCAGGAGAGAGAAATTTAGGGAATCGCCGCTGTCACCAGTGGGGAGCCCATGGAGGTTAGTAAGGGGAAAGATGAAACAGAAGGTGGTTAACTTAAGAAGGCAGTTAGCTGGCAGAAGCTGTGGTGTAGGATGATGAGCATGTGGGGTGAGCCTCCAGACTCCTGGATCAGAGGTAGGTGGGAGGTTATGGTCAAGGTCTAGATGGAGGCGATGGCAGAAGGAATCCATTTCAACAGGGGTCTGGGGGAACTTCCTGGAAGTACACTGGTTAAGACTTTGCCTTCCAATGCAGGGGATGTGGGTTCGGTCTCTGGTTGGGGAGCTAAGACCCCACATGCCATGTGGCCACAAAACCAAATCATAAAACAGAAACAATATTGTAACAAATTCAATAAAGACTAAAAAAAAAAAAGAAAGATCCACATTAAACAAACAAAAAAAAAAAATCCTTAAAAGGAAAGATTTCAGAGTGGATTCAAATAGGGTTCGGCTTCCCTGGTGGCTCAGCTGGTAAAGAATCCGCCTGCAATGCGGGAGACCTGGGTTCTCGACCTGGGTTCTCTCCCTGGGTTGGGAAGATCCCCTGGAGAAGGGAAAGGCTACCCACTCCAGTATTCTGGCCTGGAGAATTCCATGGACTGTATAGTGGGATCGCAAAGAGTCTGACAGGACTGAGCAACTTTCCCTTTCACTTTCAAATAGGCCTGTTGAGGAGGACCCCAGCTGTGAGCTGGGTTCCTTGACAAACTGAATGGGCCCCTTTCTGAACCCTTGCAGTGATCCTAGTGGTCCTCATCTTTCCTGATTAGCATGGAGGGCTGCAGCCAAAGACACAGCATCCTGCAAAAAGCAGACAGCGACTACGCGTTTGAAAGAATGGCCCGAGGTCTGGAATCCTGGCAGGTTCCGAGCCACAGCCACACTTTTCTCCCTCTGCAGTGCTGCTCTCATGCTCCAAGCTCCCCAGAGATGCTAGAGGTAGTGGTAGTCTTTAAAAAAACCCACTCACCTCTCACTCTATAAGCACAGCAGAGCCTGTGAGATGCCTTCTGTGGTCCCGCTCTCCATCCTGTGCTTTGAAGAGTGGCTCCCTTTCTCTGTCTTAATCATGTAACAAGATGCTCTGAAATGAACCAGCAGCTTGAGGTGGGAGTAAAAGCCCAGGAAAAGGAATGCAGAGGAAATGCGACAGAATGGCATGAAACCCAAAGCAAATGGTAAAAAAAAAAAAAAAAAAAATGAGCAACACATGGAGAATGTGGAACAGAGCAAAGCATAAAAATCACAACCGCATCTGACATCTCTCGAAATGGCAAGAAACAGAGGAAATCACACATGTGGCTCTCTTCAAGTCAGAAGGATTCCTCTTCACCATCCATGGCGGGGTGAAGGAGAGTCTCTTGGAAGACTCGAACCCTTTTCAGCTTGTCCTACCAGACCTTTTATTTCTTCCGCTTTGGCCGATCATTTCAGACACTCAGACAAACGCGTGGTCTATTGCACCTTCTCCAGGCACAGAATCATAGCGCTTTCCGATGTGTGTGTTTGAAAGAAAGTAATTCAAGATGTGAAGGGGGAAATCTAGAACTACTTTTCCTACTTATTTTTATCTTACTCTTTTAGATTTACTGTAATATATGTTTTAGAACTAGTACAGGGGTATATGATTATGGTGTGTAAGTAAGACTGTATTGGCAGAGTGATGGGTTTCTCTGTTTGTTGCTCCTTCTTGCATTGGGCATGTGATCCAAATGCCATCCCCCAGGGTAGTTACCAGGGTTGTTGGGGCGGGGGACAGGAAGAATGCTCTAGAATTATGTGCTTCCTATGGAAACAGGGGACTTAACTGGATAGTCTGTTTCCTCTGGGCCTACATAATAGCCTGGCAGTTTCTCTTAGAGCCTCAAACACTCCAGATCTGTAGTCAGAGCCCAGAGGAGAGGAAATTGCCCCCCAGGGTCCTTCGGACAAGAGATGGCCGCGTTTATGTAGCCAGTAATCAGTTGCAGAGTTGCACTCACAAGTGGCAGAAACACTGAGGTCACCCTCAGAGGCCCCACCCTCAGAGGCCTGGCTCCTTCACTGCCCTTCCCCCGATGGTGTTGTTGTAGGGGGGGATGGGGGTGTTTGTGCCTGTTTCACCTCCCAGCACTGTCATCCAGGCCACGATGTGCAAAGAGGCTGGATTGTTGTGAGCCTTCCCTTGACACCAGGATAACCTAAAAATATTTCATATTACCACCAAACTTAGAGCCAGGAACACTGCTGTGCTTGGATGCACTTGATCTTTTCTACAACCATCCAGCTTTCTTTTTTCTGTTTTTCCAGACTTAAACTCTAACCTAACTCAAGCTCAGAAATCCCTTCAGTGTTGGAGAAGCAGGTGGGACGAGGGTGGCCGGGGTGGGAGGTTGGGGGGGGGGGGGGGGGGGGGGGGGGGGGGGGGGGGGGGGTGGGGTGTGCTCTTCAGCTGAGTTGTCAGCCTTGTCTCCACGGCCCGAAACTCACCCTCCCACCCCACTGCCCAGCAGTCTTCTCTCTGTGGAGTCTCCTCCCCATTTCTTCCTCATCTGCTCCGTCTAGACCCCTAGGCAGCCTGTTCCTAAATAACACTTCCCTTCTGGAACCAAATGGCTCTCCTCACCTCACTGTAGACAGATGTGCGGCAGGGCCTTCGCCTCCAGCCGAGAGCGCTTCTCATCAGAAGGTTATGAATAGCCTCGGGCTCACTTTTTCTTGTTTTCCTCTCCACCAGTGTTCTTTACTCAGCTCCATATTACCGGTGATCTTTCTAGATGGGCTTCCCTTGTGGCTCTGTTGGTAAAGAATCCACCTGCAATGCGGGAGACTTAGGTTCAATCCCTGGGTTCGGAAGATTCCCTGGAGAAGGGAAAGGCTACCCACTCCAGTATTCTGGCCTGGAGAATCCCATGGACTGTATAGTCAATGGGATGGCAAAGAGCCGGACACAACAGAGCGACTTTCACTTTCACTTTCTAGATGTTAAACAAAGGTATAGCGCTCATGTACGAACACATCGTCAGCCACAAATGGAAGATATTGCCCTTTAGGGTTGTCCATTGCCCCATTTCTGCCCTACTGAAATAGGAGCTGGACCACATCTGTTTGAAATCAGTGGCATGAAATAATGGCTGGTGAGTGGAGTCCTGAAGGAAGTGAGCCACGGTGGGATCCAGGCTCTCCTTCTGTTGGAAGGACTTTTGCCCCCAGCCCCCAGTAATGTCTATAGGGCTCAGGCTGTCAAGAATTTTATATATCTCCTGCAGAAAAGTAGTAATGTGAACTGTTCACATGAGATGTCACGACTCTCAAAGAGCTTGAATTGTAGGAGTCAGTGACGCACAGTCAGAAGGGCCCATCACCTCTCATCTGAGTGCTCGTCGGCCTCTTACCAGCTGTGAGCTTTGAGGAGGTGTCCATTCAGGCAAAGGCCTAGTAGCAGACATCAGGAATGGCAGAGTCTTGTTCTGAAGTGGGTATGTCTTTTGAGTGAAGAATCAGGCAGCAGCCAGGGAAGATGTGGTATTTTGTCAAGATACTCTGTATTCTCCATCCTTTGTCAGCAGGGGAGTTAGTGGTGTGGGTGGGGCCATCCCCACACGCCACAAGACCCTTAGCAACACTGCTCTGCCCATGAAATGCCAGTAGCTCTCGCTATCAGCTTGATACCTGAAACACGGCCCCCCACATTTCCAAATGCTCCCTGAGGAGCGGGGAGGGAAGGGGAAGAACACAGGGGAAGAGAGAGGGTAGACTCCTTTCTGTAAAATGGGTACAGCTGGCCCATTATTTCACTCAAGATCCTGACTAGACTGTGGAGCACATTTTGGAAAGAAAAGGGGCATTGGTCCCCAAAGGAAGTGCCTGACTCTAGTCCAGTGCATTCTCACATGCTAACCTAGCTACACCAGCCATTTAGGGACCTGTTTGTGTCTGCAAATAGTAACAGTGCAGTGAGACTTATGGATTCTAGGTCTAGAATTAGATTTACAAGTCAGTAAAATGTAGCATGGGGTTTCCTAGGTGGCTCAGGTGGTAAAGAATCTGCCAGCCGTGCTGGAGGCCCAGGTTTGATCCCTGGGTGTGGAACATCCCCTGGAGAAAGGAATGGCAACCCACTCCAGTATTCTTGCCTGGAGAATTCCATGGACAGAGGAGCCTGGTGGGCTACAGTCCATGGGTTGCAAAGAGATTGACATGACTGAGTGACTAAGATACACACAAGCTGTAGCATGTGTGTGTTTGTGATGATCCATGCGTGGGAACCAGACAGTTTGAAAACTGACCCAAAATCAAAGATCATTTTCTCTACCAATGAAAAATTCTTTGTTGAGAACACATTTCTTTCTTCTTTCAATTTTTTAAAAAAAGTTTATACTATCTCCCCTCTGCTAAAGAATGGAGATTGCTTGTTAGTTGAACTAGCTGGTAATGAACTTAAGGTTAAAACAAAACCTATTTTGAATTTTTCAGTCGGAGATTTTTATTAATTTGATGTCATGAATTTTAAGCTCAGTTACAAAACTCTTCATAATGCTTTTCTGTGTTTAGACATTTCTCATCTGCCACTTTGCATGTATGGAGGCTGAGTACATACATTTGTTGTAAATTAAATATTAAAGCTTGATAGACTGTTTTTATCTCCTTCTGTTTGTTCTCCCTCTCCCAGCTCCTAATAGCCCCATCCCCAAGCTCTAAAGGGAGGCAAGTTCAGAGAATTTTAATGCAGGGAGTTGGCAGGGACGGGACAAAGGGGGCCGTGCTGACCCCGTATCACATCTCTCTGCCACGCCATCGAGGCTTCTGTTGGAGCTCTTCTGGATGGTATCTGTTCTTGCCAGAAGCTGTCCTGCATTGTCAGGGAAAAGGTATTAGGTGCAGGTGTCAAACATGACTAATGAGGCATGAGGAGTCGACAGCAAAATAACAGAGATTAGAGGCGCAGAGGACTTGTGACTGAAGTGTGAATAGCAGTGTGGATGTGTGACTGACACAGAAAAGGGGAAGACGGCACGGAGGAGCTGTACCTCTCACACCCGTGTGGAGAACGGGCAGTTTCAATTATGGGGTTGGTATCTCCTCATATCCTATAGCAGGTGAGGAAAAAAAAAAAACACACACACACACACACCTCAATTGTTTTTTCTCTTTAAATGATGAGCTTTCTGTAAGTGTTCAGGCTTCGCAGCAGAATGCCCCAAATCTCCTAAGACAAGCCAGAGTCATCTGCTGTCTCTCAGATGTACACAACTTGTTTTACTGTGAAACTGTCAGAAAAGATGGGGCATATTCTGCCCATTGACTTTCCTTATCATCAGAACATCACGGTAGTATAGTCAGAAGTCAGGCAAGGTTAACTCCTCCAGCTCCATTCTGCTTTCTCAAGTTTGCTTTGGCTGTTCAGGGTCTTCTGTGTTTCCATACAAACTGTGGAATTTTTTGATCTAGTTTTGTGAAAAATACCATTGGTTGTTTGACAGGGATTGCATTGAATCTGTAGATTGCTTTGGGTACTGTAGTGATTTTTCACACTATTGATTGTTCAGTCCAGGAACATGGTGTATCTCTCCATCCGTTTGCGTTGTCTTTGATTTCTTTCATCAGTGTGGTATAGTTTTCTGTATACAGGTCTTTCGTCTCTTTAGGTAGGTTTATTCTTAGGTATTTTATTCTTTTTGATGCAGTGGTGAGTGGGATTGTTTCCTTAATTCCTCTTTCTGATTTTTCATTGTTATGTATAAGAATGCAGGGGATTTCTGTGTATTAATTCTATGTCCTGGGACTTTGCTTTATTCATTGATTAGCTCTAGTAATTTTCTGGTAGCATCTCTAGAGTTTTCTATGTATAGTATCGTGTGAGAAGGAAATGGCAATCCACTCCAGTATTCTTGCCTGGAGAATCCCATGGACGGAGAAGCCTAGTAGGTTACAGTCCATGGGGTCGCAAAGAGTCGGACACGACTGAGCGACTTCACCTTCACCTATCCGCAAAGAGTGAGAGTTTTACCTCTTCTTTTCCAATCTGGATTCCTTTTGTTTCTTTTTCTTCTCTGATTGCTGTGGCTAGGAATTCCAAAACTTTGTTGAATAATAGTGGCAAGAGTGGGCACCCTTATCCTGTGCCTGATCTCAGAGGAAATGCTTTTAGTTTTTCACTTTTGAGAATAATGTTTGCTGTGGGTTAGTCATATATGGCCTTTATTATGTTGAGGTATGTTCCTTCTGCGCCTACGTTCTGGAGTGTTTTTATCAGAAATTAGAGTTGAATGTTATCAAAAGCTCTCTCTGCATCTATTGAGATGATCATATGATTTTTATCTTTCAGTTTGTTAATATGGAATATCACATTGATTTATTTGTATATATTGAAGAATCCTTACATCTTTAGGATAAAGCCCACTTGATCATGATGTTTTAATGTGTTGCTGAATTTCTGTTAGAATTTTGTTGAGGATTTTTGCATCTATGTTCATCAGTGATGTTGGCCTATAATTTTTTTTTTGTGGCATCTTTATCTGGTTTTGGTATCAGGGTAATAGGGGCCTCACAGAATGAGTTTTCTTTCCTCTGCAATTTTCTGAAAGAGCTTGAGCAGGACAGGTGTAAACTTTTGGTAGAATTCACCTGTGAAGCCATCTGGACCTGGGCTTTTGTTTGTTGGAAGAGTTTTGGTTACAAAGCTACAGCCATCAAGACAGTTGGTATTGGCACAAAAACAGAAATACAGACCAATGGAATAAGATAGAAAACCCAGAAATAAACCCACATGCCTATGGGCACCTTATCTTTGACAAAGGAAGCAAGAAAATACAGTGGAGAAAAGACAGTCTCTTCAATAAGTTTCAATAAGAATGAAATTAGAACATTTCCTAAAACCATACATAAGAATAAACTCAAAATGGATTAAAGACCTAAATATAAGACCCAAAAATATAAAACTCTTAGAGGAAAACATAGGCAGAACACTCTGACATAAATCACAGCAGGATTCCCTATGACTCACATCCTAGAGTAATGGAAATAAAAACAAAAATAAACAAATGGGACCTAATTAAACTTAAAAGCTTTTGCACAGAAAAGGAAACTATTAAAAGGTGAAAAGACCACCCTCAGAGTGGGAGAAAAGAAAGCAAATGAAACAACTGACGAAGGATTAATCTCCAAAATATTACAAGCAGCTCATTCAGCTTACTACCAGGAAAAAAGACAACCCTATCAAAGAGTGGACAGAAGACCTGAACAGCCACTTCTCCAAAGAAGACATACAGATGGCTAATAAACACATGAAAAGATGCTCAACATCACTCACTATTCAGTTCAGTTCAGTTCAGTCTCTCAGTCATGTCCGACTCTTTGCAACCCCATGAATCGCAGCAAGCCAGGCCTCCCTGTCCATCACCAACTCCCTAGAGAATGACCTGCCCAGGGCCACTTAATTGGGAAAACAGAGTCAGAGTTTAAACCCAAGCAGTCTCTCTCCTGACCATGCTATCTCCACCCCAGGTTACTGTGAGGACCAAGACAGAAAAAATATCTGAAAGAGATTATATAAAATCATAAAGCAGGACTTATAGAAGGAAGGCCTATTTATCGCTTGGAAGGTAATCTGCAGCACCCACCTTGGCAGCATTTGCTGATAATTTCACATTTACAATTTGAATTAAGAATAAAAAGGAATATTGAAAAATCTCTTTATTTTTTAAAACTGTAAGCTAGTTGAGAAGGGATGTCTTGCTAACTGGGAAGAACGGACAAGGTATGGTTTGGCTGAGCTAATTTTTCCAGTTCTCTGAATGCAAAATTTAATGCAAGCGACAGTGTCACTTTTTCAGCAAACAGAGGTTTTCTGTGGTCTGATTTGTCTAGTTACATTTCCTTTCACTCTGCTTTTAGGGTGAAGAAGCTTAATTTAATTTGCAAGTGAAAAAAATGTTTTCTTTCACGTTTGTGATGTATTAATGCATAAAAGGATTAATTAGCATAAAAGATTAATTACAAAGCATTTGAACTAAATGAATGTTAATTATGATGAAAGCTGAACATAACCACTTCATTAGTAGAACAGGGAAAATGAAAACGTATGTTCCCTACCGCATGGCAGGTAAGCACAGGCAGGTAGGCTAGGTTTCAGAACAGCACAGAAACCTGGTGTTTGGTATCCAGCTAGTGGGCTGAGTCGCAGGGCAACGGCAGTCTTACAGAGTCCCAGATGGGTGCACTTGACCTCCACATTCCCTGATTAAACAAAATCATGTTTGGAGATGCTCTCAAGTATTTTGAAACACTGTTAGTGACATGACTAGGCTCAGCAGCTGTTAGGCTATTTATTTACCTCTTTGTGCTCTGATGGCTTCTTCTCACGCTCCTTTGAAGGCACCTCTTCTGTCTGTTCCTTAAATATGACATTCCTTACTGGGCTAGCCCTGGTCTCTTTTCACCCCACATGCCCTCCTTAGTTTGTTGTATTCACTTCCGTAGATATAAATACAAACTATGTGCTGAAATACTTCAAATCTTTTCCCCCAGACCCTCTGTCATAAGTTCCCCGGGCTATTATTCATCACCGTCTTGATACTTCACAGGCATTTCAAACCAAACTATCCATCAAAGAGCCTGTCGTCCTTCTGAATTCCCTGTCCTGCTTTGTGGTGGCCCCATCCACCTAGCTCAGCCAATCAGAATTAGAGAATTGTCACTACTCTCATTCCCACCTCATTGTTTTTCCAGAAACGGTTTTTATATAATTCACATATCATAAAACTTACCTTTAAAGTATGTAAATCAGTAGCTTTACTATAGTCGGAGTTGTGCAGCTGTGACCATAGTCAATTCGAGGACATGTTTCATCACCCCACAAAGAGCACCCCTTAGCTATTCTTCCAATTCCTCCTCCTCCCAACCTCTGGCAACTGCTAATCTACTTTATACCTCTCTAGTTTGGCCAATTCTGTATGTTTCATATGAATGGAATTATACAATGTGTGGCCTTTTGTGATTGACTCCTGTCACTTAGCAAAATGTTTTGAGGTTCATCCCTGTTGAAGTGAGTATGGGACTTTAACTCTTTTCAATGGCTGAATGTTCGCTAGTGCTCTTTGTTTCTTGAATGGACAATTGTGTAAACTCCCAACTTGTTCCTGTGCTTCTAGTCCTACCCCTTCTAGTCCATTCTCTGCTGTTTTCAGAGGAATCTGTAAGCATGATCTGATTACATCCTGCTTCAAATCTTTTGGTGGCTCCTTACTCCTTGCAGAAAGAAATCTAAACTCCTGAGCGTGGTGTACAGTTCTAGGGGGCTCCCACTGACTACCCAGCTTCTCTCCCACCTTCTCCTCTTGTATCCTCACACAGCCCAAGGAGACCACTTACTCTGCTTGTATCCTTGACACAGCCACTTACTCTGCTTGTTCCATGTGGGGTGACCTCTTCCTCTCTTTGCAGGTACAGTTTCTCTGCCAGGAGTGTCCTTCCTCATAAACTCTGCCAAGCACATGCCTTCTCACCTTCCTCTTCTTATATGTCATCTCCTCCTTTTTTATCCATGGGACCTTGACATCAAGGAAAGTTTCCTTCCTTACATTGACCTTATAAAAGTTAATCGACTTGACAAACAGGTTCTGTTAGGGTTTGTATCCCTTGCTATAATTATTTGTGAATATCTGTGAACTTAAATCCAGGAGCTCAGTTTTGCTTCTCACTTTGTCCTTGGGGTAGTACAGAGTCTGCAATACAGGCAGAAGTTAATAACTGTTTGTTAAATAAATAAATGCTTGGAGATAGAAAGAAGCATATTTTAAATAATCCTATTAGTGGCTTACAAACTCATAAACAGTGTGAATAATTTTGAGCACAGGGGTAATAATCAGGGTTACTAAATATCAGACTATTCCAGGAAAAGTAGAAGCAAAGTTACTATTAAAACTAATAGAAATTTTATTGTCTGGGATTGGCTTATTTATCAAAAATTCACTAGAAAATTGCTGACCCCTCTGTTTCATGATGACACTAGTAGCTTAAAGATCGCAGTAAATAACTGGTTCATAAGAAGAATCTGCTTTCGCATTTCAGTGTGCAAAGTGCATTCCTCCTGTGTTCAATGAATTAAAAAAATTTTTTTTGTTTGTCTGTGCTGGTCTTAGTTGCAGCACAGGACCTTTGATCTTTGTTGTGGCCTATGGGATCTTTAGCTGCTGCATAGGGAATCTAGTTCCCCGACCAGGGATTGAATCCAGGCCCCCTGCCTTGGGAGCATGCAGTCTTAGCCACTGAACTATCAGGGAAGTCCTTGTACAATGAATTCTGATCATGAAATTCTTGTAGTAACTGAAGGCATGATCAATAAATGGAGGTATCAAAGAGCTCTGTTGCCACACACTAAATCCAAGAAGCCAAATAGAATTTCCTCTTTTTAGGAAGTGCATGGTTAACTCTTGCGGAATTGATCAGCACTCTATACCTTGTTCTGATAATTGACATTAATCCCATGGTTTGCATTTGATAGTTTTTTTACTTCTTCATTATCGGGGACTGGAATGCAAAAGTAGGAAGTCAAGACATACCTGGAGTAACAGGCAAATTTGGCCTTGGAGTACAGAATGAAGCAGGGCAAAGGCTAACAGAGTTTTGCCAAGAGAACGCACTGGTCATAGCAAACACCCTCTTCCAACAACACAAGAGAAGACTCTACACATGGACATCACCAGATGGTCAATACCGAAATCAGATTGATTATATTCTTTGCAGCCAAAGATGGAGAAGCTCTATACAGTCAACAAAAACAAGGCCGGGAGCTGACTGTGGCTCTACCCTCTTCCAACAACACAAGAGAAGACTCTACACATGGACATCACCAGATGGTCAATACCAAAATCAGATTGATTATATTCTTTGCAGCCAAAGATGGAGAACCTCTATACAGTCAGCAAAAACAAGACCAGGAGCTGACTGTGGTTCAGATCATGAAGTCCTTATTGTCAAATTCAGACTTAAAGTATGGAAAACCACTAGACCATTCAGGTATGACGTAAATCAAATCCCTATGATTATACACTGGAAGTGACAAACAGATTCAAGGGATTAGCTCTGATACACAGAGTGCTTGAAGAACTATGGATGGAGGTTCGTGACATTGTAGAGGAGGCAGTGATCAAGATCATCCCCAAGAAAAAGAAATGCAAAAAGGCTGTCTAACGAGGACTTACAAATAGCTGAGGAAAGAAGAGAAGCAAAAGGCAAAGGAGGTAAGGAAAGATATACCCATTTGAATGCAGAGTTCCAAAGAACAGCAAGGAGGGATAAGAAAGCATCCTCAATGCAAAGAAACAGAGGAAAACAACAGAATGGGACAGACTAGAGATCTCTTCAAGAAAATCAGAGATACTAGGGGAACATTTCATGCAAAGACGGGCACAATGAAGGACAGAAAAGATATGGGGACCTAACAGAAACAGAAGATATTAAGAACAGGTGGCAAGAATACACAGAAGAACTATATAAAAAAGATCTTCACAACCCAGATAATCACAATGGCATGATCACTCACCTAGAGCCAGACATCCTGGAAGGTGAAGTCAAGTGGGCCTTAGAAAACATCACTACGAACAAAGTGGAGGAGATAGAGGTGATGGGATTCCAGTTGAGCTATTTCAAATCCTGAAAGATGATGCTGTGAAAGTGCTGCACTCATTATGCCAGCACATTTGGAAAACTCAGCAGTGGCCACAGGACTGGAAAAGGTCAGTTTTCATTCCAATCCCAAAGAAAGACAATGCTAAAAATGCTCAAACTAGCGCACAATTGCATTCATCTCACATGCTAGCAAAGGAATGCTCAAAATTCTCCAAGCCAGGCTTCAGCAGTACATAAACTGTGAACTTCCAGATGTTCAAGTTGGATTTAGAAAAGGCAGAGGAAGGAGAGATCAAATTGCCAACATCTGCTGGATCATTGAAACAGGAAGAAAGTTCCAGAAAAACATCTACTTTTGCTTTATTGACTATGCTAAAGCCTTTGACTGTGTGGATCACAACAAACTATGGAAAATTATTAAAGAGATGGGAATACCAGACCACCTGAGCTGCCTCCTAGGAAATCTGTATGCAGGTCAAGAGGCAACAGTTAGAACTGGACATGGAACAGACTGGTTCCAAATTGGGAAAGGAGTACATCAAGGCTGCATATTGTCACCCTGCTTATTTAACTTATATGCAGCATACATCATACAAAATGCAGGGCTGGAAGAAGCACAAGCTGGAATCAAGATTGCCCGGAGAAATATCAGTAATCTCAGATATGCAGATGACATCACCTTTATGGCAGAAATCGAAGAAGAACTAAAGAGCCACTTGATGAAAGTGAAAGAGGAGAGTGAAAAAGTTGGCTTAAAACTCAACATTCAGAAAACTAAGATCATGGCATCTGGTCCCATCACTTCATGGCAAATAGATGGGGAAACAATAGAAAGAGTGAGAGGCTTTATTTTGGGGGGCTCCAAAATCACCACAGATGGTGACTGCAGCCATAAAATTAAAAGATGCTTACCCCTTGGAAGGAAAGTTATGACCAAACTGGACAGCATATTAAAAGGCAGAGACATTACTTTGCCAACAAAGGTCCATCTAGTCAAAACTATTGGTTTTTCCAGTAGTCATTATGGATGTGAGAGTTGGACTATAAAGAAAGCCAAGTGCTGAAGAATTGATGCTTTTGAACTGTGGTGTTGGAGAAGATTCTTGAGAGTCCTTTGGACTGCAAGGAGATTTAACCAGTCCATCCTAAAGGAATTCAGTCCTGAATCTTCTTTGGAAGGACTGATGCTGAAGCTGAAACTCCAATACTTTGGCCATCTGACGCGAAGAAGTGACTCATTTGAGAAGACCCTGATGCTGGGAAAGATCAAAGATGTGGGGAGAAAGGGACTTCAGAGGGTGAGATGGCATCACCGATGTGATGGACATGAGTTTGTGTAAACTCCAGGAGTTGGTGATGGACAGGGAGGTCTGTTGTGCCACAGTCCATGTTTGCCATGGGGTCGCAAAGAGTTGGACATGACTGAGTGACTGAACTGAAATGAAGATTTTAAAAAGATTTCAGTTTCGAAGAGTCTTTGCTCTCTCTCTAACTCATAACAATGGTATGAGAATGTCCTTTTGCAACTCTTAATCGGAGATGGAATTTAAAAGTTAATTGACTTGGCAAACAGGTTTACAAGGTATGCAGTGTTCAAAGGCAGATCACAGCCCATGCGTGTTGCATGTGCAGCACGCAGGGCTCGGTGAATCCGTCTTCTCAAACATCCAGGGTTAGTGAAAGTCAAATGGGTAAGCTACCTGAATATTTTTTTTCCTCTTTCCCTCTCTGCCTTTCCCCTTCTCTCATTGGAAAATTACTTGAATTAGCTAGTTGGGCTCTTAGAATTCAGATTCTGATTAGTAAATACCTACAAATATCTGTCAACTTCCCTCCCCAGGGCAATCCAGGGTGGATCTGTGGAAGCTGAATGCTCATAAGCAGAAAGAAGGATAATGAATTTATATAAAGAACCTTGTTTCCAATGTCCTGGCTAAGGGCAAGCCTTCATGTACATTATCAAGTTCTTTATTGCCTCACAAGTTACCATTAGGCCATCTCAGAATCCTAGACCTCTGGTGCCTGAGGGACATTGAGCTTCAGAAAAAACACGGCCTTGCACATACTCTATGCCAGACCAAAATTTTAAGGAACGTTTGGGTGATGCACAGAGCCTGATGTTAATCTATAAAAATATACTTGATTGAATCCTTTTGTTCTCTGAACTCTTAATGGATTGATTGGTGTTTATTACCCAAGTCATATGAAGTCATACATTGCCCATTTTGTTTCCTGGTTGTTTCCCATGTTAACCTTTTCTTTCCAATTGGATTTTAAGAATACCGAAAGCAGGATCTGGGCATTTAGACTTTTCTTTTTATAGCAAAATCAGCCAGTGTTGGGTAAGACTCTATGATACTGGTTTTGGACTAGCATTTCTACTGATTACAGTGATAAAATCTCAAAAATTACTTTGTCCCAGTCAAAATCCTGGCAAATTGTTTTGTAGATATTGACAAACTGATCCTAATTATCTGGGGAGGCAAAAATATCCAGAATAGTAGCACACAGTCTTGAAGAAGAACAAAAGTCAGAAGGAGAGAACAAGTCAGGCACTACTTGACTTCAAGATTTACTATTTCGTGATTTCAAGAAATAGTAGCTTTCAAGTTACAGTGATCAAGAGAGTGTGGTATGGCTGCTATCCAAAAATCTACAAACAGTAAATGCTGGAGAGGGTGTGGAGAAAAGGGAACCCTCTTACACTGTTGGTGGGAATGCAAAACTAGTACAGCCACTATGGAGAACAGTGTGGAGATTCCTTAAAAAATGAAATAGAACTGCCTTATGACCCAGCAGTCCCACTGCTGGGCATATACACCAAGGAAGCCAGAACTGGAAAAAGACAGATGTACCCCAATGTTCATTGCAGCACTATTTGTAATAGCCAGGACATGGAAACAACCTAGATGTCCATCAGCAGATGAATGGATAAGAAAGCTGTGGTACATATACACAATGGAGTATTACTCAGCCATTAAAAAGAATACATTTGAATCAGTTTTAATGAGGTGGATGAAACTGTGGCCTATTATACAGAGTGAAGTAAGCCAGAAAGAAAAACACCAGTGCAGTATACTAACACATATATATGGAATTTAGAAAGATGGTAATGATAACCCTGTATGCAAGACAGCAAAAGAGACACAGAGGTATAGAACAGTCTTTTGGACTCTGTGGGAGAAGGTGAAGGTGGGATGATGTGAGAGAATAGCATTGAAACGTATATTATTATATATGAGACAGACCGCCAGTCCAGGTTTGATGCATGAGACAAGGTGCTCAGGGCTGGTGCACTGGGATGACCCTGAGGGATGGGATGGGGAGGGAGGTGGGAGCGGGGCTCAGGATGGGGAACACGTGTACACCCATGGCTGATTCATGTCAGTGTATGGCAAAAACCACTATAGTGTTGTAAAGTAATTAGCCTTCAACTAAAAAAAAAAAAGGCAGTGTGGTGTTCTTTCTTACTGGGTTTATCTTCATATTACTGAGTTGTAGGAATCTTATATATATCCTGAATACAAATCTTTGATAAATGTGTTGTGACTATACTCTTGCAGTTTGTGGTTTGCTTTTTTAACTTAATGGTGCCTTTTGAAGGGGCTTCCCAGGTGGCATTAGTGGTAAACAACCTGCCTGCCAATGCAGGGGACATGAGGAAAGTGGGCTTGATTCCTGGGTGGGGAAGATCCCCTGGAGGAGGAAATGGCAACCCACTCCAACATTCTTGCCTGGAAAATCCCACAGACAGAGGAGCCTGGTGGGCTACAGTCCACAGGGTTGTAAAGAGTTGGATTCGACTGAAGCAGTTTAGCACACCTTTTAAAGAACAAACATTTTTTTTTTTTTAAATAAAAAGTTAAAAAAAAAAGACAATGATGTATTGGCAAAATAATAGACAAGCAGATCAGTGGGACAGAATAGAGAACCCAGAATCAGACCTACATAAAGAGAGTCAACTGATCTTTGACAAAGGAGCAAAGGAAATACAATGGAGAAAAGATAGTCTTTTCAACAAACGGTGCTGGAACAATTGGACATCCACAAGCAAAAGTGAATTTAGACTTTACAACCATATGAAGACAGACTTTACAACCCTCACAAAAATTTACTTGAAAGGGACCATGGATCTAAATGTAAAATGCAAAACTAATAAACTCCTGGAAGATAACATCAGAGAAAGTCTAGATAATTTTGAGTATGGCAATGACTTTTAAAATACAGCACCATGGCACAACTCGTGAAAAAATAACTGATACACTGAACTTCATTAAAATTAAAAACTCCTGCTCTCAAAAGACACTGTCAAGAAAATAAGACAAGGCACAGCCTGGCCGAGGATATTTGCAGAAGAAATATTTGATAAAGGACTGTTATGGAAGACATACAAAGAACGTTTAAGCTTAGCAATAAGGAAATGAACAACCTAATTAAAAAATGAGCAAAAGACTTGAATAGAAACTTCAACAAGCAAAATATACAGATGTGACATAAACATATGAAAAGGTGTTCCACATCATACGTCATAAGGGAATTGCACATTAAAGCAACAATGAGCTATTTCTACACACCTGTTAGAATGGCTAAAATCCAAAACGCCGATAACAAATGCTGGTGAGGATGCAGAACACCAGAAACTCTCATATATTGCTGGTGGGAATGACAACTGGTACAGCCACTTTAGAAGACATTTTGTCTTATGAAATTAACCACACTCTTAACATACAATCCAGCAGTCAGACTCTTTGGTATTTACCCAAGCTAGTTGAAAGCTTATATTCACACAAACAAATGCACACATATGCTTATAAGAGCTTGATTCATAATTGCAATTGCCAGAACTTGGAAACAACCAAGATGTCCTACAATAGGGGAATTAATGAATAAAATGTGGTACAGCCAGACAATGGAGTATTATCCAGCACTAAAAATATGTGAGCTATCAAGCCATGAAATGTCATGAAAGAAACTTAAATTCATATTCCTAAGTGAAAGAAACTAATCAGAAAAGATTACATACTATATGAGTCCAACCATATGACATTCTGTGCTTTGTCGCTCAGCTGTGTCCGACTTTTCATGACCCTGTGGACTGTAGCCTGCCAGGCTCCTTGTCCATGGGGATTCTCCAGGCAAGAATACTGGAGGGTTGTCATGCCCTCCTCCAGGGGAACTTCCCAACTCAGGGATTGAACCCAGATCTCCCAAATTGCAGGTGGGTTCTTTACCTTCTGAGCCACCAGGGAAATCCATATGACATTCTGAAAAGGGCAAAACTATGAAGACAATAAAAAGATCAGTGGCTGCCAAGAGTTAGAGGGGGAGGAGGCAGAGCACAGAAGGATTTTAGGACAGTGAAACTACTCTGTGATACTATAATGATGGATGCATGTCATTGTTTATTTGTCAAAACCCATAGACTATTTAACATCAAGAGTGAATGGATAAAGAAGATGTGGCACATATGTACAATGGAATATTACTGAGACATAAAAAAGGGCAAAATTGAGTCATTTGTAGAAATGTGAATGGACCTAGAGTCTGTCATACACAATGAAGTCAGAAAGAGAAAAACAAATATTGTATATTAATAATTAAATGTGGAATCTAGAAAAAATGGTCCAGATGAACCTATTTGCAGGGCAGGAATAAAGACACAGACATAGAGAATGGAGATGTGGGTACAAGAGGGGAAGAGGAGAGGGGACGAATTGGGAGCTTAGGAGCGACATATATACACTCCCATGTGGGAGCTAGTGGGCATCTACTGTAGAGCACCACAAGCTCAGCTAGGTGCTCTGTGATCCCCTAGAGGGATGGGGTGGGGAGGTGTTGGAGAGAGGTCCAAGAGGGAGGGAATATATCTATATGCATAGCTAATTCAATCCATTGTACCACAGAAGCTAACACAACCTTGTAGAGAAATCATACGCCAATTTTTAAAAAAGAATGAAGTCTAATGTAAACTACAGTGATAACAGTGTGTCAGGTAGATTCATCACTTGTATTAATTGTGTCACTTTGGTGTGAAATGTTGATAGTGAGGATGTGCGTGTGGAGAAGATAGGAAGTATATGGGAATGCTCTACACCTTCTGCTCCATTCTGTTGTTAACCTAAACTGCAATTGTGTTAGTTGCTCAGTCATGTCTGACTCTTTGTGACGCCATGAACAGTAGCCTGCCAGGCTCCTCTGTGCATCGGATTTCCTAGGCAAGAATACTAGAGTGGGTTGCCATTTCCCTTCTCCAGGGGATCTTCCCAACCCAGGGATTGAACCCGGGTCTCCTGCCTTGCGGGCCCATTCTTTACCATCTGAGCCACCAGGGAAGCCCCCAAAACTTCTCTAAATATCAAGATCTGGTTGTTGTTGTTGTTTTAATTTCCTTTTGGGGGGCACTGGAGAGTGACCCAGAGATGGAAGACAGTGCAGGGATTTGTCCTTTGACAGAAAACCACACTGCCCGAGACCACTCTCAGTCTGTGCGCCCCTGGGGGACAACACTCAGAGGTGACTGTCTTAGGGAACTGAGAAGCCCAAGGTGGAGTCTGGGAATACCAGAGCAGCTGGATATTAAGAAGAGAAATAGTATAAAAGAGATCTACCGAGCAGGGAACCCAAAATCTACATGAAAACTCCCCACAAATTATTAGTAGATATGAAGTTGGGCATGCGTTGATGAGATTTTCAAGACGCCCCAGTGAAAAACATCATCTGAGAGGCTGAAAAAATTAACCAGAGACTTTTGTAGATGGCCACTGCCAGGGAGATGGGAATTTGGAGTTCATATCCTGCTAAATTAGATGAGATTGGTAAATGCCTCAGGCTGTCCATTGAATTCATATAAGAGTTATGCCTTAGGAATAAAGATCTAAGGATTAAGAAACCCACCCTAAGATTAATGGCAAAACCTGTTTAGGAGACTTGAACAAAACCTAAACCAGCCCTTCAATAGATAAATGATTCATTCATAATTTAGAACAAATAGTAATGCTTTTAGAGGAAGATAACAGGATCCAGAGCTTCTAAAATGTATCATCTACAACGTTTGGACTACAGTTAAAAATAAAAAACACTGAAAACAAACAAAAAATTTTCCATAAAGTAAAATCCAAGCACAGATATTTTCACTAGTGAATTCTGTAAAACCTTTAAGAAAGAAATGAGATCAGTATTACACAAACTCACAAACTCTTCCAAACAGAGAAAGAGGGATCATTCCCCACTATTTTGGAGATATTCATGTTGTGATGTATACTTGTATTTCAATCTTTATCATTCTCTTATATGAATATACAATGATTTAAAGCTGTTATGAGCACTGCCACGTAAGTGATTTGTGGACATAGATTTTTAATTTGTATCAGTAAGTATCCAAGAGTGGAATTGCTAGGTTGTAAGGGAGGCCTGGCATGCTGCAATCCATGATTGCAAAGAGTTGGACATGACTGGGCAACTGAACAACAAGGTAGGTGTATGTCTAATGTTCTTTGGAAAAACTGATGCTAAAGCTGAAACTCCAGTACTTGGGCCACTTCATGCGAAGAGTTGACTCATTGGAGAAGACTCTGATGCTGGGAGGGATTGGGGGCAGGAGGAGAAGGGGACGACAGAGGATGAGATGGCTGGATGGCATCACTGACTCGATGGACGTGAGTCTGAGTGAACTCCAGGAGTTGGTGATGGACAGGGAGGCCTGGCGGGCTGAGATTCACGGGGTCTCAAAGAGTCGCACACGACTGAGCAACTGAACTGAACTGAACTGATGTCTAATGTTACAAACTGAAATCGACCTCTCGTCTGTTGACCTCTTGTCGGTTTCTGCTCCTGCTGAAAACCCATGACGCTTTTCTGGCCTTATTCTTTTTTTCTGTAAAAGGAAAATTCAGATGATTTGACCTCTAAAAACCCTTCTGTTCTCAAATACCATAATTATGTGATTAAGCTATTTCCAGTTGTTCTAGTTTTTAGTTAACTTTTTATTTGAAAGTAATATCAAACTTATAAAGTTGCAGAAATGAATGTAGTACAAGAATTCACATAACCTCCTTTTATATAAATTTTTTTGTTGTTAACATTTATTCCACTTGCTTTATCATTTGTGCCATCTGTATCTATATAGCTATAATTATATTTATTTCCATGGACTTTTCCATACGGCTTGAGGATAAATTATATACACATTATGAACCTTTATCCCGAAGCACTTTAGTGTGTGTTTCCTAGGAGGAGGGACATTTTCTTACATAACCATATTACAGTTATCAGCTTGATAAGTTTATATTGATATAATATTTTAATCTAGTCTATTCTCCATATATCGGAGAAGGCAATGGCATCCCACTCCAGTACTCTTGCCTGGGAACTCCCATGGATGGAGGAGCCTGGTGGGCTGCAGTCCATGGGGTCGCTGAGTCAGACACGACTGAGCGACTTCATTTTCACTTTTCACTTTCATGCATTGGAGAAGGAAATGGCAACCCACTCCAGTGTTCTTGCCTGGAGAATCCCATCACAGAGTGTTGAATAGAGCTATATAGTAGGTTCTCATTAGTAATCTATTTTACACATAGTACTGTATATATGTCAACCCCAATCTCCCAATTCATTCCACCCCACTTCTCCCTTGATATCTACAAGTTTGCTCTCTACATCGTGTCTCTATTTCTGCTTTGTAAATTTCTTCATTTGTACCATTTTTCTAGATTCCACATGTAAGCAATATTATATAATATTTTTTTCTCTTTCTGACTTACTTCATTCTGTATAACAGTCTCTAGGTCCATTCACAAATGACATTAACATTTTTGAAGAATACAGTACCTCTTCATTTCTATTTTAATAGAAACTTCCTCATTTTATGTCTGCCTGATTAGGTTCAGTTTATTCATTCTCAGCTTAAGTACTACATGTGTAGATGAAGTTGAGTCCCTTTGGGGGTATCACATGGCAGCTTCATTTTAACAGACACAGAAGCTCAAATGTGAAGGGATGACATTCTTAGCATGATTTTCAGTATTTAGTGCTGGAGATATGATGCATTTTCTGCTGAATTTTTCACTTGACCCTTTCATTCATTCACACAAGTATTAATTATCTACTATATACCAGACACTGTCCTAGTTGCTGAGAATACCATGACAAACTAGAAAGGCACAATTTTCTCTCTTTGTTGAGTTTATATTTTTATCAGAGCTTTAGACAAGAAAAAATAAATACTGTAATGTGGATCTTGAGAGGGGAATGAAAATACAAAGATGATGTGGTGAACAGTGGCAGAGGCCATGGATTTGAGGGGGCTAATTTAGTCATTTGAGCTGAGAACTGAATGAACAAAAGGAACCAAATACAATGGCTTTAAGATGAGACAGGGAAAGGAGACATTTAGTATGAAATCAAGAAAACCTCAGAGGTCCATTTCCAAGGTCTTTCTAGTGCTTAATCTCACCATTCTCGGTATGATTTCCAAAATATCAACATAATTTCATTCTCTTTCATTCAATTTCATAACTTTTCCTGTCCTCCTATCTTACTTGCCCTAATGTCTCTGCTCTAACAATTTTTAAAGAATCACTGAGATTTGGGGGAATTTCCTAGTGGCCCAGTGGTTGGGACTCCATGTTTTCACTACCAAGCGCCAGAGTTCAATCCCTGGTCAGGGAACTAAGATCTCACAAACCAAAACAACCAAAAAACGAACCAGTCCCCCCCTAGAAAACCCCACAAAGGGATCACTGAGATTTTCAATCTCACTGAGACTACCTTGTTTTCATTTCCCACCACCCTCACTCAGGTCTGCATTTCTGTCCTTAGGGTTCTATGGTCATGCATTCCTAAACTCCTTGACCCTTCCTCCGTCATAATTGTCAGGCAGGATTCCAACCATGGAATTCAACCCTGGCTCCCCACTTCATTCTCACCTGTACCTGCGCTGCTGAAGGCTGCCTGCAAAGAACACACACTATTCTGTGTCCTATTAAATTCACAGCCATAAGTCTCACAGGCAGTCCACACCACCTACTGCTTCATTCTGCCCTCTTCTGCTTGCTCTCTTACTCTTCAAAAGACTGTCTCACACCTGCCCCTCTCTTCTCGCTGTCCATATCAATCTCTCCTGTAACCTCCACTATCACCTGTAGATACTGCCTCACATTTTCCATAGAAAAAAAGAATCAGTCCAGCAGGACTACTTCATCTTTCCACAACCATGTCTACAAAATAATCTGCACGTATAGCCTCACCTTTCCTTTCTGTTTCAGAAAGTCCATCTGCCTCTCTACCATCCCCCACTCATTATCTCAGATACTCCGGTTATGGACCAATATCTTCTTTGTCTTGTAAATAGCAATTTTTCCTCTTCTGGAACATTCTTAACAGCCTTCTGATAGATTCTAAAATCTCCATCTTGAAAAACAGATGGGAAAAACTTTTTTCCATGACTTCATATTCCCATCTAGTTACTGTCTCCGATTTTTCCTTCCTTCACACGCAAACATTTTTAAAGTTGTTCATGTTCCCAGTCCCCACTTTCCTATGCGCTCTCTCACCTTTTCTAATGGGATTTGGTCCTCAGTACTCCTGAAACTACTCCTGCCAAGGTCACCTGTTCCCTCCACAGAGTCAAGTGCAAGGGCCCCTTTCTGTTCACTTCCTCCCTGACCTCTCAGTGCATTGACCAGCCTTCTCTTCTCACGGCTGGCTACTCGGACGGCAAGATGACGCCCACCTCACCACTCCTCCTCCTCCGTCTGCTTTGCTGGCACGTCCTCCCCTGTTTCCCCTCTACTTGTTGTGTCCTTAGGGCTTAGTCCTGGTCCCTTTTCTCTGTTTTACTCTCCTCCTAAGTGATCTATTAATCCCCGTGTTTCTCCCTTCACTCGTATGCCAATAGCCTTTCTTCTGCACATGAGGGTCTCTAACCCCAAGCACTGGACTTCTGATGCCAGTGTCAGAGTGGGTGGTAGATTTGCAGTACACTCTTTTCCCCTTGACCACAACCATTACTGTCGTGACTGGTTAGCAAATTCAGATCTGACTTGAGACCAAAATACACACACACACATACACACATATATGATTTGAGAAGATTTCTATGTATCATTCAAGATATTTCTTATGGTAAATTATTTTATGATTTCAGCATGAGAAAACTCATTTCCTACCACACATAACTAAATATACTGCAGTTTGTTTTAGTTTCAAGCCTCCTGGCTCTAAATTTAAAAGCGGGCTCAAGTCAACCAGAGTGCAGAGTCTCTGTGTGTGGCCTGCCCTCCTTCTTTCCCTAATTTTGTAGTTGGAAACACCTTAAAAGGAAAAATAACTCCCCTTTGGGCAAAGTGAAGCAAAAATGTAAACCATGTCTTATGCTATCTCAAACGAATGTATGTTTCTCGTCATTACACTTCTCGCTTAAGAGTAGGCTCTTGAGAGAAAAGGGAGCAAAGAAGTAGAAAAATATCAAAGCACGTGTATAGAATCATAAAAATAGAAGAGAGGGCTACGTGAGAATTTACTGAGAAAAAAAAGTAAGCTGATCTATTTAGTTCTCATGCCAGACAAATTTTTAGCAACTCTAAGAATAAGTTGGTGAGAATTTTTTAAAAATGGGCTTTCTCTGTCAAGCTCCCCAGTCTCTAAAGAATTCAGGTTGCTACTAACTCTTTGTGTCTTTTGACAATTGGTCTAATCCTTAAATCAGTCCTTTTGTTTAGGGGACTTCTTCAGCGAAGTCTCCCTCATTCATTGCCCACAACTGCCACTCTGCCCTCCTGAGCAAAGGAGAAATTCTCCCCGCCCCCTACCACATCTGCCCAAATGCCTAGATAATACTCTAGAAATTCCCTCAGCGGTGCACATACATAGAAACTACAAAGGTTAGAAAGGGAAAGGGAAGTCGCTCAGTCGTGTCCGACTCCTAGTGACCCCATGGACTGTAGCCCACCAGGCTCCTCCGTCCATGGGATTTTCCAGGCAAGAGTACTGGATTGGGGTGCCATCACCTTCTCCAAAACAGTTTAGAAGAGCTATGATTATGAATCACCACGAGATTGCTAGGGGACTCCAGGCAAAGAGCAGGGAAGGATTGCATTGTGGGAGTTACTACTGGGGAGAAGGGATTGATGCACCTTTTAAGAAACTCTAGTTTTTATGCCATATTCTGTAAAATGTCTCCATTATGCCTATTTCCCAGTTGCAGAGGTGGGTTTGGGGGGTGAATAAAGGAAGGAAAGGGCATTTCTAAAGTAAGATCATGCAACATTGTCTTCAATACAACCGATCACATCAGTTTATCATTCAGGTTTTGTATATTACAGATCAATCTGAGGTAATACCCTTTGAGCTCTATGCAAAGGTACATTAATACACTATATGAGAGTAAAAACTTCCCTCTGTTGCTTGCAAAGACTTCAGGAGGCATAAAGAAAGAGGTCATTAAACAATGAAAGTCTAAGGGGCATTTGCAATAAATTCCTCTGGAGAGCAAATAGTGCCCAACCAGAAAACAGGATAATGAGTAAGACGGAGAATGGGTAAAGCAATGCTGAAGTCAATGGCAGTGAAAAAAAAAAAAGAAGAAAAAGAAGAAAGAGGTAAGGAGAAAAGTTAGCATGCACTGAACTCTTGATGAGCTCTGGTCATTGGGGGAAGGTGTCTAACAATCATTGAGACAATGAGAGAAATGGCTGTGCCTAAGAATGACAATTACTGAAGTGTGGAAGTCTTACAAGGAAGGTGAAGCAAGTAAGCTGGAGTTCAGATCTCTTTTCCTTTAGCTCTTCTTTTTTTCCTGCACAGCTTTATAATTTACATACCATCTGATTCACTCCAATGTACAGCAGAAACTAACACAACATTGTAAAGCATTTATACTCTACTAAAAAAAAATCTACTCATTTAAAGAGTACAATTCAACGGTTTTTATAGAGTTGTGCAAACATTACCATAATCTAAGTTTACAACATTTTTATCATCCCCCAAAGAAACCCCAGTACCAGTTAGCAGTCACTCCTCCTCCTCCCAGCCTCTGGCAACCATTTGTCTACTTTTGATCTCCAGATTTGCCTATTTTGGGTATTTCATACAATATATGGTCTTTTGTGGCTGGCTTTTTTCACTAAGCATGACCTTTACATGTTGTGGCATGTATCAGTGGAATGCATCCCCTAATGATTGAATCATAGTCCATTGTATGGATTCTTATTTATCCTGTCATAAATTAATGGAATTTGGACTGTTTTCACTTTTTGGCTATTATGCAAGTTGAATATAGGTTTCCCAGTGGCTCAGCAGTAAAGAATCTGCCTGCAATATAATGCTGCTATGAACATTCAACTACAAGTTTTTGTGTGAACAGATGTTTTCATTTCTTCTAGATAGATACCCAGGAATGAAAATTGCTAAGTCATATGGCATCTCTGTTTAACATTTTGAAGAACTGCCTAACTGTTCTTCCAAGTGATTTCCCTATTTTACATTTCTACCAGCAAGGCATGAAAGTCCCAATTTCTTCACATCCTGACCAATGCTATTGTCTGTCTTTGGATTGTAACCACCCTATTGGATATGAAATGACACTTCGTTGTCACTTTGATTGGCATTTCTATAATGACTAATGAAGCATCTTTTCATGTACCTATTAGCCATTTTTCCTGTCTCTCTTGCCACACACATTCATTCATTATCCATTCGTTATGGGCAAATTCCATCCTCTCCTCTTTAAAGATCTAGCACAAAATCAAGATAGGCAGGACCTGCATCTAGAGGGAATTTTTTTCAGTCTAAAAGTCTCTCTCACAGAAACCCAAGGACGAGTTTGTTACTATTGATTCTGAACCATCAAAATGACTAATTTTAATTTAATTCAAGCTAACAGACTTTAAATGTTCAAGGTATTTATGCTTAAATTAGTGGAATATTATGGACTTATCCTCAGACTTGAGATCTACTAGAGTATACAAGTCCATCAATAAGTATAAAATAAGGAAGAATTAGCTAAATATCATGAGAAAAGCATTAAAGTGCTATCTATGGGAGAAGGGAAAGCCTTCAAAATGGGCTCACCATTCGACTCAGCAAACCACTACTAGAAATCTATCCCAAGGAAATAAATACACATTCCCACAAAAATTTAGAGACATGACTGTTTACCCAGTGTTATTTCTAATTGTGAAAAATCAAACAGTTCAATGGGTAGGTGAATTAATTACCATACATCCATATAATAATTGTGCATTCATTTAAAATGATTTAAAAATATATTTATGAGAATATATATATATAATCCATTCAGAAAGTATGAGAAATCTCCAAGAGCCAGAAAACAAAACAACAACAACAAAAGGGAAATGAAAGCCAGAGTGATAAACAGGTGAGTTAGCGCTGTAGCAGGCCTGAGGAGAAAGGGTCGGGGTGGGGGCACTGTTAGTTAAGTGTTGTAGGAACATTCCCAGAGAGACCTGACTGCCCAGTGTAAGCCAGATGCCTTGGAGGACTACAACCTCAAGAAGGTGGGTTAAGGCAGAATCCCACTCAGCAGCAGAAGTGACATGGAGCACTCTCATTTTAGACAGTATCTGGTAGAAAAAATAAGTTCATTTTAAAAATTTATAATTTTTAAATTTAAAAAATTTATAAATTTTAAATTTATAATTCATATGGGTTTGGGGTCCAAATTATACTGAGTTGTAGAGGAGTCCAAGGTAGGAATTTTTTAAAAAATTTCTTAGAATCACCAGGTTCAGAAGCATTTTATGATTACCCCATTGTTTGTAGTTCTAGGTTCTCCTATTTTTTGAATTGAAGTAGAGTTGATATTATATAAGTTACAGGTGTACAATATAATGATTCATAACTTTTTTAAAGAGTACACTCCATTTAGAGTTATTATCGGAGAAGGCAATGGCACCCCACTCCAGTACTCTTGCCTGGAAAATCTCATGGATGGAGGAGCCTGGTGGGCTGCAGTCCATGGGGTCGCTGAGGGTCGGACACGACTGAGCGACTTCACTTTCACTTTTCACTTTCTTGCATTGGAGAAGGAAATGGCAACCCACTCCAGTGTTCTTGCCTGGAGAATCCCAGGGATGGGGGAGCCTGGTGGGCTGCCGTCTATGGGGTCACACAGAGTCGGACACGACTGAAGTGACGCAGCAGCAGCAGCAGAGTTATTATAGTATATTGACTCTATTTCCTATGTTATAATGTCCTCCTTTTTTTTTTTTTTTTAATCAGCATCTTTTATTTGACTAATTGCCTGGGAGTTTGGGTTTGTAAACACCCACCAGTATATATGGAATTCTTTGTAGCACCTCTCAACTTTTTACTGGCTCCATCAATGCTTTCTGTTAGTATTTAAAAATGTTGCACCTTCTTCAGGTATCATAGCACATCCTGCTTTAACCATCATCATTTTTTTAAAGAGTTAGTGCATTTCATCCCTGACTTGTTATCGTTGTGACAAGACTACTACTGCTTTTGGAATTTTCCGCTCTAGGTCTCTGCTGACTTGTACTTCTTCAGCAGAGTGTAACATATTTTATTAGAAACTCTATTTTAGCTGAAGACTTGTTCGTTGCTTTAAAAACTCATTTGACTGGATAGTCTTGTTTTTGTTCTTTCAGATGATTTTGCTTTTGGGTTGAAGTTCTGGTTTGGAGGTGGTGTCCTCCACAATAGTAGTCCCCCAGGTGGCAGCAAGGGGAATGAGAAGCTGAAGAATGATGTCTTATGAGAGAGTGTTTAAGGTCCTGGAGATGGTCCGTCTGAAAAACCGAGAACCGGGACGTCCCTGGTGGTCCAAGGGCTTACACTCTGCATTCCCAGTGTAGGGAGCCTGGGTTCAATCCCTGTTCAGGGAACTAGATCCCACATGCCACAGCTAAGAGATTGCATGTGACAACTAAAGATTCCACATGCTGCAACTAAGACCCAGCACAGCCAAATAAATAAAATAATTAAAAATATTAAAAAAGAAAAAAACCCCAAACCTCTGAGAACCCAGGAAAGACAGAAGGGGGGTCCCCAAATATCAGAATAATAAGAGGGAGAATAATCAAGAAAGAAGTTCTAGCTTCACGGTGCAGAAGGCAATGTTAATTAGAATCATGCAATAAACAGGTATATCATTGCAGGTGAGGTGCTTTTTGTCAGTAGGGTTTTTGGAATCATGCATGGGCTTCAAGCCCAGACCAAAATTTTGCTTCCTTTTCAACCTGAACTAGACACATTCCATAGTAGGGAGAGAAAAAGAAGTGTGTGAATTATATAACCTGTTCTCTTGAAATTTAACTGGTTTAATTATGAGATGAAGCCTGGAAATAGGGTGCCATTATATTTTATATCCATTTTTGCTCTTTCGGGAAAGATAATTTTCTGTGATGTTTCTAAGGTTCTTTTTGTGATTTAAATGTTCTTACCTTGGGGACTTCATGTGTGGAAGAATAAGACAACGCTGGACAAGCAAATTTATTTTCTCTTTGGATTGGATGTTGAAGTATACAAGTTAGAAAATATGGAGGGTATTTTGTTTCTAAGAATTATAAATTCATTTAGAATATGTATGTTAATGCACATGAATATGACCCATTCTTTGTTTTTGTCAACTCCTAAAGAAATTTGGTTATAGTTTCTAAACTAGAGAAAGTTTCTCTTGTAAAGAGAAACCCTTATAAGAAAGCATAACAAAACAAAGCAGAAAGGGAAGTAGCAAAACCTGATCAGATGTCAGTTGTCCTAAAGTTCCACAATGGGGCACTATTGAGTTTTGTAAGTTGCCCTTTCAATGGCAGAAAGGGAACCTTGATATAAATGATCACCTAAAAGGTAATGCTTTGGTTTCCCATAAATGAATTATGTATTATGTATTTTTATTAAATGACAATAATAAGTCCTCATCAAAGAGTATATACTTGTATAAACTTGCTTGGAAGTGCCACAGTCTCTTGTTAAAAGGTATCAGTTGTGACAGAATTCTTTGGAGATGTGAACAAGCACAGGGAAATTTTAGAATTTGCTAGTGGTGTGCTAAAGGAAAATTTCTCTTCTAGGCTTTGCTTTTGTGAATTATTTCAGTTATTAGATTATTGTTAAGTATTCCAAAGGCCCTAAAACCCCATCAACTTTGAGTCTTTTCAAATATAATGCTGTGTACCAATTTTCAGTTGAATTGATATGATATATAAATAACCTGTGAGTTTAGGTAATTTGGTGGAGACAGCAAACCAATTGTTTGGCACTGTGTATGTAGACTGAATGATTAATTTGGGGTTCTATTTTCTTTTAAGATTGTTCTTTTGTCATTGTTAATATATTTAGGCGTGTATTTTCCTTAATGATTTTTTTTCTTTTAGATGAAATAGCTCTTGCATAAAAGAGCAATTTTGAAAAGAAAGGAGAAAAACAAATGTGTTATGCAAAGCATGTTTTCCTCCAGTCCTTACTGAGCTTACAGAGTATGGTGAAGGTGAAGTCGCTCAGTCGTGTCCGACTCTTTGCAACCCCGCGGACTGTAACTTACTAGGCTTCTCCGTCCATGGGATTCTCCAGGCAAGAACACTGGAGTGGATTGCCATTTCCTTCTCCAGGGGATCTTCCCAACCCAGGGATCGAACCCGGGTCTCCCGCATTGGAGGCAGACGCTTTAACCTCTGAGCCACCAGGGAAGCCCATACAGAGTATGGTATTTAGCGAAATGGCGAGTTTCAGAGGATATCTGATGCAAACTTGCATCCCCAAAGGAAAGTCATTTGGCTCCTACTTGCCTTCACCCAGGGAAGGACAATGCTTTGCCTGCCAAGGCAACCACTTCAAACAGTGGATTCTCAAAGGCCTTATCCCTTTGGCTTCAAAAGAGATGAGCTATGCTGATCTCTGAGTGCCATTGTAGCTGTAATGTGTGTATGTGTGCGTGTCAGTCGTGCCCGACTCTTGGCGACCTTATGGACTGTACTCTATCAGGCTTCTCTGTCCATGGAGCAGGTTGCCATTTCCTTCTTTAGGGATCTTCCTGACCCAGGGATCGAACCTGCATCTCTTACGTCTCCTGCATGGGCAGGTGGGTTCTTAACCACTAGCACCACCTGGGAAGCCCATAGGTGCAATAGCACTCACCATCTATCTGCCCTCTAAAATGCTCCCTCCTGGAAGACAGGATGGTGCACAATGCTTGGAAAATGATAGCCCCTGAGGAAATGTTGGTCGCTGCGTTAATATTTCCGGGGACTGTAACAGCTTGTAATTCCAGCCTCTCTGTCATTGCTGTCTCACTCTTCTCATCTGAGCACAATGGAGCATTCCTTAAAGACCAGCACATGCATATGCCAAGCAGAGCTAATTTAATGGGTAGAAAGAGAGCCAGTGGTTTTTCTTTCAGGGATTTAAAAGCTGAAATGCTAGCACTTTTAAAAGATTAGGGCCAATTTTTAATAATCCAAACTAGACTTTTCCTGGAAATACTATCAAGCTCATCTGTCTGTTGCTTCTGTGCAACCTTTTGTTCTTCTCTTTGAAGCTCAGGCTGCCTGTCTGTCTGTGGCCTGAGACGTTCCTCCCAGTGTCTGTGATCTTCTGAATCTTACCTCTGGTGGGTTTGCTGTGAACACTGGTGGGTTTCTTCTGCACTGTGGTCATTTGAGCCTGAAATCAATTCATTTGGCATGTTACCTCCTTCTGCCTGTGGAGGGTGTGTTTTCCATTTTGAAAAAGAGTCCATTTGCTGAAGAACAGGTTTCAACAATACGTGAACCCATGAACTTCCAGATGTTCAAGCTGGTTTTAGAAAAGGCAGAGGAACCAGAGATCAAATTGCCAACATCTGTTGGATCATCAAAAAAAGCGAGAGAGTTCCAGAAAAACATCTTCTGCTTTATTGACTATGCCAAAGCCTTTGACTGTGTGGATCACAACAAACTGTGGAAAATTCTTTAAGAGATGGAAATACCAGACCACCTGACCTGCCTCCTGAGAAATCTGTATGCAGGTCAAGAAGCGACGGTTAGAACTGGACATGGAACAACAGACTGTTTCCAAATCGGGAAAGGAGTACGTCAAGGCTGTATATTGTCACCCTGCTTATTTAACTTATATGCAAAGTACATCATGAGAAACGCTGGGCTGGAAGAAGCACAAGCTGGAATCAAGATTGCCAGGAGAAATATCAATAACCTCAGATATGCAGATGACACCACCCTTATGGCAGAAAGCGAAGAACTAAAGAGCCTCTTGATGAAAGTGAAAGAGGAGAGTGAAAAAGTTGGCTTAAAACTCAACATTCAGAAAACTAAGATCATGGCATGTGGTCCCATCACTTCATGGCAAATAGATGGGGAAACAGTGGAAACAGTGTCAGACTTTATTTTGGGGGGCTCCAAAATCACTGCAGATGGTGATTGCAGCCTTGAAATTAAAAAACGTTTACTCCTTGCAAGAAAAGTTATGACCAACCTAGATAGTATATTCAAAAACAGAGACATTACTTTGCTGACTAAGGTCCGTCTAGTCAAGGCTATGGCTTTTCCAGTAGTCATGTATGGATGTGAGAGTTGGACTGTGAAGAAGTCTGAGCATCGAAGAATTGATGCTTTTGAACTGTGGTGTTGGAGAAGACTCTTGAGAGTCCTTGGATTGCAAGGAGACCCAACCAGTCCATTCTGAGGGAGATCAGCCCTGGGTGTTCTTTGGAAGGAATGATGGTAAAGCTGAAACTCCAGTACTTTGGCTACCTCATGCGAAGAGTTGACTCATTGGAAAAAACTCTGATGCTAGGGGGGATTGCGGGCAGGAGGAGAAGGGGACGACCGAGGATGAGATGGCTGGATGGCATCACTGACTCGATGGACGTGAGTCTGAGTGAACTCTGGGAGATGGTGATGGACAGGGAGGCCTGGCATGCTGCAATACATGGAGTTGCAAAGAGTCGGATGCGACTGAGTGACTGAACTGAACGGAAAATCACTGCAGATGGTGGCTGCAGCCATGAAATTAAAAGATGCTTGCTCCTTGGAAGAAACATTACGACCAACCTAGACAGCATATTAAAAAGCACAGACATTACTTTGCCAACAAAGGTCCATCTAGTCAGAGCTTTGATTTTTCCAGTAGTCATGTATGGATGTGAGAGTTGGACTGTGAAGAAAGCTGAGTGCTGAAGAATTGATGCTTTTGAACTGTGGTGTTGGGGAAGACTCTTGAGGGTCCCTTGGACTGCAAGGAGATCCAACCAGTCCATCCTAAAGGAGATCAGTCCTGAATATTCATTGGGAGGACCGATGCTGAAGCTGAAACTGCAATACTTTGGCCACCTCATGTGAAGAACTGACTTATTTGAAAAGACCCTGATGCTGGGAATGATTGAAGGTGGGAGAAGAAAGGGATGACAGAGAGCAAGTTGGTTGGATGGCATCACCGACTCAATGGACACGAGTTTGAGTAAACTCCGGGAGTTGGTGATGGACAGGGAGGCCTGGTGTGCTGCAGTCCATGGGGTCGCAAAGAGTCGGACATGACTGAGCGACTGAACTGAACTGAAGAACAAGCAACCACACAGAGTCCCCATAGGGCTGGCTTCTCCCAGTCCTCAAAGAGTTCTCTGTAGAGTCATACTTCGTATTTTTCTATTTCTGCTTTGTATTTTTTTTTTCTGCTTCTCTTTTTTCCCTCACTTCAGTCCTTCAGTCCTTTTGGAATTAAAGAGGGTCTTATGGTCATGTATGGATGTGAGAGTTGGACTGTGAAGAAGGCTGATCGCCGAAGAATTGATGCTTTTGAAGTGTGGTGTTGGAGAAGACTCTTGAGAGTCCCTTGGACTGCAAGGAGATCCAACCAGTCCATTCTGAAGGAGATCAACCCTGGGATTTCTTTGGAAGGAATGATGCTAAAGCTGAAACTCCAGTACTTTGGCCACCTCATGCGAAGAGTTGACTCATTGGAAAAGACTCTGATGCTGGGAGTGATTGGGGGCAGGAGGAGAAGGGGACGACAGAGGATGAGATGGCTGGATGGCATCACTGACTCGATGGATGTGGGTCTGAGTGATCTTCGAGAGATGGTGATGAACAGGGAGGCCTGGCGTGCTGCGATTCATGGGGTCGCAAAGAGTCGGACACGACTGAGCGACTGAACTGAACTGAACTGAACTATGGTCTGATTTCAATGTTTAGATGCAGGTATTATTTTCAAGCCACATATTCTTTGAGAATATCTAACTAAGCATGGAATCTTACCCTCTTTACTCAGATTTATTTGAAATTCTCACAGGTTGCAAACAACTTTTCCCCTGATTATAAAAGTACAATTGGTCCATTGGCAAAAATTTGGAAAATACAGAAAGAGTACTGACAAAAAAAAACCCAAACAACCCAACCATTTGTATTTGTGTCCCTCAGAGGATTGTGTTTTGCACTGTGGGATGTGTTTGTGTGTCTGTGTGTGTCTTTGTGTATATACCTGTCTTTATGTGTTGTGTGTTCTGAGAAAATGCTTTGAACCTCTCTCTAAGTGGCTATACCACTACTGTCTTTGTGAGAGCAGCAGGATATGAGGCCATGTAAAAAGTCCCATGCAACATTCTGTTTCCATAGAAACATGTATAATCTACATATACTATAATGGGATGGTATTTTGAAGTATTAATTGATGAGTGTTTTCTCCCTATACTTCTTTTTACTCTTGTCACCTTTCCTTTCGTGAGTCAGGAGACAAGGCCTCCTTTGCTTCAAGGGAGGTTGTCAGGATGGAGCCAGATAACAAAGGCTGTAAATTCTTTATGTTTAATTTCAAAAACTATAATCCAGGTGTGAGACTAAGGGATCAGATAAACCTTTGGCTTAAACCTTTTGATGGTTTTCCATGCAACTGAAATTAAATCCATATTCCTACCCTGAATCCCGGGATCCACTGGTCCTGCTAACCTAATTTCTCAGCACATTTCTCCACGCGCAGAAGGTCTCAGCCTTCTGGCCAGTTTTCTTTTCCTCCAGAGAGTCAGATTCTTTTTCCTTTGGAGCCTGTGCATGCACTGCTTTCTCCACATGGCATTCTTCTTCCCAGGCTCCTTGTGAGCCTGGCTCCACCTCATGCTTTGAGCTCCAGTTTAAATTCAATGGGGACGCCTTCAAGCAGTCTATAGGAGGAAGCTGCCCTACCCTCTGCCCCGTCATTCTCTCTCTGCACTGTATTTGTTTCCCTTTTTTTCAAGTTGTTATTGTTTACCTGCTTATTATTATCCCTCCACCATACTGTAAGCTCCAGTGTATGGCACCCTATGGGAGGAATTAGGCTTTGTTCATTACTGTCCTTCCAGATTCTAGTACACAGTACCTGGCACACTAGGCATTCAACTGGTGTTTGTTGAGTGAAGGAAGGAATGCACAAATAATTAATAAAGGTAGGCTTTCAGATCAGAGAGGTTATAGAAATAATGTTTGGTTAGAACAACAACTACAACAAAAAATACTTTTTATGTAAAAATAAATATAAGGTTGTCCGTCATTCTCTCTCTGCACTGTATTTGTTTCCCTTTTTTTCAAGTTGTTATTGTTTACCTGCTTATTATTATCCCTCCACCATACTGTAAGCTCCAGTGTATGGCACCCTATGGGAGGAATTAGGCTTTGTTCATTACTGTCCTTCCAGATTCTAGTACACAGTACCTGGCACACTAGGCATTCAACTGGTGTTTGTTGAGTGAAGGAAGGAATGCACAAATAATTAATAAAGGTAGGCTTTCAGATCAGAGAGGTTATAGAAATAATGTTTGGTTAGAACAACAACTACAACAAAAAATACTTTTTATGTAAAAATAAATATAAGGTTGATCAAAGTTTTAAATTTAAATTGTAGAACCGTAACATTTCATAAAGAAAACACAAACGTTTTTTATATATCTTATGAGTTAATACATGAATATGATTCTAAAAGATAGTGACAAAATTACTCTTACACTGAAATTTTGTTAGAAGTATATATTTTTTCCTGTAGCTCAGATGGTGAAGAATCTGCCTTCAATGCAGGAGATCTGGATTTGATCCCTCTGTCAGGAAGATNCTCCGAGAGATGGTGATGAACAGGGAGGCCTGGCGTGCTGCGATTCATGGGGTCGCAAAGAGTCGGACACGACTGAGCGACTGAACTGAACTGAACTGATGATTCTAAAAGATAGTGACAAAATTACTCTTACACTGAAATTTTGTTAGAAGTATATATTTTTTCCTGTAGCTCAGATGGTGAAGAATCTGCCTTCAATGCAGGAGATCTGGATTTGATCCCTCTGTCAGGAAGATTCCCCTGGAGATGGAAATGACAACCCACTCCAGTACTGCCTGAAGAATTCCATAAACAGGGGAGCCTGGTGGGGTCCAGTCCATGCAGTTACAAAGAGTCAGACATGACTGAGCGACTAACACACACATACTTTTTGTATTGATGTATGTAAAAACCTCATGCTCTTAGCAACATTATTGTCCCTCTTCTTTCAATGTCAAAGACTTAAACAAGATAGGAGCTTACTTTGCTCTCAAAAAAATTACCTAGCTAAGCAGTTAAAGGTTGGTAGGATGACTCTGCAACCCTTAACTTGCATCTTCCATCTCCCAGCCAATGGGAAGGGGAGGGGAAGGGAAACAGGCTGTCTCATTCTTTGGAAAACCTAGAAGCTAGCTCCATGGTCATGACATGCATCTTTTTCTGTTCGTATTTCACTGACCGTGCCTAGCTGCAAGGGAGACTGGGAAATTCTCCAGACTTCTTCTGGACAGACTTCTTCCAAGCTCAAATTTAGAAGTTCCATTCTTAAAAGATGGGAGAATGGTTGTTTATGGACATATTGGAATCCAAAGAGGAACTTGGCCCTAATGTCACTGAGCTTATTTTTTCCCCTTCATTCATGAAAAACTTACTTTTACCTAGATTTTTTCCCCTTCTGAAACTCAAGACTGAAAGTTTACAGGGCAGTGTAGGCTTTTCTGATCAGCATCACTTTCCTCAGTCTTTTTAACTGCATCTTCTGTTAGAAAATGCATTGCTTTTGGAATCTGGACTGATTCAATAAGCCAAACCAGATGTTTCAGCACCATCCATGTTCCAGGTATTTTTTCCCAAGACCCTTTTTCCTGAGAATCCAAAAATCATGTCCATTAACCTGATTTTGTAAAGCAGGAGTCAGTGAACCTTTCCTGTAAAGCAAATGTTTTAGGCCTTCTCGGCTACATAGGGTCTTTGTTGCATCCTTTTTTATTTATTTTACAACTCTTTAAAATATAAAAATTATTGTTCGCTTTCATATAATACAAACACAGGCTGCTGGCCTATATTTGATACACAGGCCATAGTCAGCTTACTCTTACAGAGAAATGAGTGGTCATGTGTGTCTCTTGAACAATGAAGGAGTGGAAGTTACAGTATTCCTGCACCAGATGGTATATATCAAGGGACTATAAGAAATTTCTTGCTCTTTGTAACCCTGATATAGATTTATTTGCTGCTAGATACAGTATGATGGCCAAAAATTATGATACAATCAGTATCATGAAGTTCTCTGCTCGATTTATATCATGTCACTGGAATGAGTGGTGCAGTTTGTCATATATATCAATGTCTTTTTAAATGTTATAAACAACACATCTATACATGCCTGTGTTAGAAGAATACTGATACCCTAAGAACTTAGACAATATGCAGCTTAGAAATTATTTTCTAGTTCCGAACTTAAAAATGCCTACAGATTCTCTCTGAATATGCATTAAATCATACATTATCTAATTAATCAGCAAGTATTTACTGAACACCTATCGTATTACCAGGCACAGTACTAGATTCTGGGAAAGCAACAGTGAACGAAGTCCCTACACCCCAGCAGGGGGAGCTCACATACAAGAGGAGAGACGTGGACAGTGGTCCAATAAGCAAGTGCATTTAAAACAAGCAGGGTGCTGAGAAGTGCCGTGAAGGAAGAGAAATAGATGTTGTTTGAAGGGGCTGTCTTAGAGCCGTCGAGCCGTCAGGGGTCTCTTGGCTGAGATGAGAGTTGAACTAAGTCAAGAAAGCCACCAGAGAGCAAGCTCTGCAGGTATCCAGGAAAGAGACGCAAAGGAGCTTCCGTGATCAGCAAGGGGCCAGCTGGCTGGAGAGCAGAGAGTGAAAGGGGAGTGTGTTGTAAAGGTCAGAGGACTTACAGAAGCCAGAGAGTGTAAGACCTTGCAAGGACTTTGGAGGGTTTTAATCAAAGAAGGATTTTGATCTGACTTAGGCTTTAAAAGGACCACTCCAGTTGTTGTGCAGGAGTAGACTAGGGACAGGCCGGAAGCAGAGACTTGGGGATGCTGTTATATTGTGCAGGTGAGAGATGACGGTGCTTGCTCTGGGTGGTGGTAGGAACTGTAGCTGTTTTCATGTAGCTCAGCACACAAGAAGCAGGTTTGTCTTGAATTATATATACTTCTAATCCTGGAGGGATCCAGTAGCACCTAATTGTCCGTCCCAGTATAGGTGTTGCTAGCCAAGACCTGTTTCAGTGGAAAACACAGACTAATTAAACTGGAATTTATTATATGGTTTACTTTTATATCTCAAAATCTAGACATTGCCATGTTATTATCACTAATAAAGAGTCCTGGCTATAAATTAGGATGACTTCATGAGGCAGAGCTTCCTTTAATATTGAAGAGTTAATGGAACTCTATTTAGAGCTGAGTTATGTAGAGCACTAATCTTCCAGCAATGGCTTGATTTTCAACCCTCTATTTACATCACTGGATTGCTTTGTGGCGATAAGGAATGAACACAAACAAATGTAACTCTATGCCTAACAATGCAAGGCAACAACTGCATATAAACAAAGCTAAGCTCACAGTGGATTCACAATTAATTGTTGTGAATGACAACTGAGTGATGGATTTTAGCATTTAAAAATTAAGACATTCGAGTGCTGAGGATACCATAGTAAATTAGAGGACTATGAATACCCTCCAAATTAATTTATTTTTTCTAATTTACTGCCAAGAAGTGTCTTAGGTGCAAGGTAAATGAAGCTTATTATTTCATCTCTATGTTCATTTCTCTTCCATTTTTTGAAGTTCACTGCAATGCTGAGTTTGGCATTTGTTTTCCTTTCCCACATTCCTCCAACACATTTACTAGTTTTGGGTAGTAGCCTCTCAAAAAAAAATTACAAAGGGAGGGTATCTTATCACTGCAAATGCATCCTCTTGCTAAGATTAATCTTTCTTATTTTAATTTTTTAGATAGTTGTAACTTATATAAAGGAAAGTATGCAGATTTAAGTAAACTATACAACTTAATGAATTTTCATTTATGTATTTATTCATATAACTAGTATCTAATTAAGATATATTTACAAAATCCCAAATAAGCCCTGTGTATCCTACTAGTCAGTATCCACCAATGGAAGTGATAGTCAGCCCTCTATCTACATAGTTCTGCCTTTTTTTGAGCTTCATACAAGTGAAATCATATAGTACACGTTCTTTTGAACCTCGTTTCTTTCACTTTATATTATGTATGTGAAAGTTGTCCAAGTTGGCACATGTAGAAGTTCATTTTTTTCACTGCTGTTTATTATTCCACTGTGTCAACCTAGTTTATTTTTCCATTGTACTGTTGATGGACTTTGGCCATCTCCAGGTTTGGGCTGTTATGAATAAAGTTACTATGAACATTTTTATACATGTCTGATAGTGGGCATGCATGCTCACTTATGTTGACTCTGTACCTGGAGGTGGAGTGCTGAGTCAGAGGATCTATGTAGGCTGACTACTTTTTGCACCAAACAGTGCTTTTTATCACTGGACAAAGAATAGATTAGAGCCAGAGGGACAGTAGTGTCTGAGGGTGGTAGGAATAATTGAATAGAGTGTTTAATTGAGCTACTTGGAACTGTTTGCTTGGTTTTTACTTTTCTTTTTTTAAAATGCAGAGAGGAATCACTATGAGATAGCACCTCATCATTAGATATCATTAGGATGGCCACTAAAAAAAAATGAGAAAGTAACAAGTTTTGGTAGGAATGTGGAGAAATTGGAAACTTTGTGTATCGGTGGCAACATAAAATGGTATAACTGCTATGAAAAACAGTATGAAGGTTCTTCAAAAAATTAAAAGTAGAACTACCATCAGTTCAGTTGCTCAGTCGTGTCCAACTCTTTGCAACCCCATGGACTGCAGCACACCAGGCTTCCCTGTCCATCACCAACTCCCAGAGCCTACTCAAACTCATGTCCATTAAGATGGTGATGCCATCCAACCACCTCATCCTCTGTCGTCCCCTTCTCCTCTCGCCTTCAATCTTTCCCAGCATCAGGGTCTTATCCAGTGAGTCAGTTCTTTGCATCAAGTGGCCACAGTATTAGAGTTTCAGCTTCAGCATCAGTCCTTCCAATGAATATTCAGGACTGATTTGCTTTAGGATGGACTGGTTGGATCTCCTTGCAGTCCAAGGGACTCTCAAGAGTCTTCTCCAACACCACAGTTCAAAAGCATCAATTCTTTGGCACTCAGCTTTCTTTATAGTCCAACTTTCATATCAACATAACTACTGGAAAAATCATACCTTTGACTAGACAGACCTTTGTTGGCAAAGTAATGTCTCTGCTTTTTAATATGCTATCTAGGTTGGTCATAGCTTTTCTTCCAGAACTACCATAGGATCCAGAAATCCCATTTCTGGATATATACCCTAAAGAATTGAAAACAGGATTTCAAGAAGATATTTACATACTCATGCTCATTGCAGCAGTATTCATAATAGCCAAGAGGTAGAAGTAACCAAAACATTCATGGGCAGAGGAATGAATCAAGAAAAGGTTGTATGTACATACAATGGAATATAATTGAGCCTAAAGAAGAAGGAAATCCTGTCAAATGCTACAACTTGGATCAACCTGGAGGACATTATGCTAAGTGAAATAAGCCAGTCAGAAAAAGATGAAGCAGGATAACACCTTACGTAATGTACTTAAAATAGTCAAAATCACAGAGACAGCAAGTAATAGGTGGTTGCCAGAGGCTAGGGAGAGATGGGGGAAAGGCAAATTGTTGTTCAATGGATATAGAGTTTCAGTTTTGCAGTATGAAAAAAATTGCAAAACAATATGCTTAAGGTTAATACTATGGCATTGTACATTTAAAAATGGTTAAGATGGTAAACAAAGATGTTATTAAACAAAAAAAGATAGATGTTATTTCTTAAGAAACCTTATAGTTTGATTGCAAAATACTCCTCTCTGGTTTCAGGCAAACATACCTTAATAAAATAAGAGGCAGACTGGTCTCTATAGATTTACATGTTTTATAAGCTTTTGTAGAACATAAGTGTATTTGCTCCCACAGGCTTCCCTGCTCCCTTGTTAAACCAATATGAATGGTTTGAGGGAAAATAAGATTGTTGAAATTGAATAAACTTATATAAATAATTTTTAAAGTGAGAGGTGATTACTGGTCTATAGAGATTAAGAATTTACAAGTTCAAGACACTTAACTCTCTAGCTCTCTGATTAAATTGATGTACTTTTGTATTTCTGATCTTTGCATGAAACAAACCACCCTGAAGTTACAGTGACTCCTAAATGACTGTAGTGAAGCTTTACGTGCCTGAGCCAGCTGGTTGCAGGTCGTCAATAGACGCGACGGAGTGTAGGGACCTCCTGATAACAGCTGGGCTGGCGCTGGAGGCCCTGCCCGCAGTGGGACAGAGCGCTGCCCCTGTGGGAGGGGCCGCTGCCTGCCTCTCCCCTCTGGGCCCCGGACCTTCAGGAGCACAGCTGAGGCTCTGTGAGATATCATGGCTTTCCCCGAGAGGTCATGAATGTAGGTAAGCCAGAGAGCATCACAGGCACGCAACTGTTGATGAAGGGCAAGCTTTCCAGCGATGGAATATTCTTGGCCCTTAGTTGTTCTAACCTCAGCTTCCTGAGTTGACCTTATTTGAAAATAGAATGGGTTATTCGGAGGCTCAGAAAGAGTCCCTATTTTTTGTTATGGGATTTGTGAGTTCGTTTTAACCTCTATCAGGGCAGGAGCCTTTGGGTTGGTCTCGGGCAGTCTTTGACCTTGGGCCACATGCTGTCTGCTCTGTCCTCGCTGTCAGGCCCAGGATCTAATTTCAGAGTCAAAAGTTAGAATGCTGCCCCCATTTTGCTGCTTCCTAAATAGACCCAGATAACAACACTGTAATGGCTAAAATAAGAAGTCTTAGTTTTCTCAAGGTTATGCTCATTTTCAGTACAGTAGATAATCTAAACTGTAATATTAATACAGTTTCCATGCAATGAAAAAATAGTATAAGCATTTTAAATTATTTTTCTTTAATTTTTTTGCTTTTCTTTCTTTTTCTCTTTCCTTCTCTTTTTTCCCTCCCTCTCTTCTCCTTTCCCTCTCCTTTCCCCTCCCTCCTTTTTTTCTTCCTTCTTCTCTCTCTTTTTATCCCCCTTTTCTTCCTCTCTCCTCCTTCCTTCCTTCCTTCCCCTCTCTCTCCCTTCCTCTTTATCTCTCTGTGCTCTCCTCTCTTTAGATGCCAACTGAGTCCCTTTGGAGTAGAAGTCTGGACTTTGAACTCTAGAGTCAGATAATCCAAGCTGGGCTCTCACTAGCTGTGTAACTCTAGGAAACCTCCTACCCCTCAATGCATCTTTTTTTCTGTTACAAAATAAAGATGATAATGGTGCTTCCCTTAGTGTTACTGTGATGATTATATGAGATGTTTTGTGCTTGCTTATAGTAAGCACTTGATGTTTAGCTGCTACTATATATTACTAACATGCCACGGCCGTGTGTGTAAGTAACAACAAGAACATTGATTTGAAGTAAGAAAAACAAGAAAAAAGCTCATAAGAAGCAACCGTAAAGCTAAATATGATGGCAAAACTATTGGAAGAGATCTTGAAATTGCTAATTAAATGCTCAAGAGAGAAGTGAAAAGTAGGAAAAATACACAATTTTGGTCTAGGAAACAACAAGAATAAAATTGTTGCTTTAAATGAAAGAAAGTTATTTCAGGCCATAAGCTACAATGAGGGAATTTTCCTAAGTCATGAGCACCATTTGTACTGGTGAGACTGGTTCAGGTGATTATATTTCTCCGAAGTACATCAGAGATTAGAAAAATTTTGAGTTTACCAATCACCTGGCCCAACACAGTCATATTATAGGTAGAGAGACTAGGATTCGAAGAGGTTAAGCACTCTGCCTAAGCTTACACATCTGAGGGCAGAGCTGGGCTGGAACACGGGTACCCTGAGGGCAGTCCAGGGGCCATTCCACTGGAGCACATGGCTTTCAAAATGTGACAAGATCAAAAAGCCCAGAGAACTTTCATGCTGGAGTGAGAATAACTTTGCATTCACATCAGGGATCGTTTTGCACACCTAGAATTCAAAGCATCTGCAAACAGATATCATAATCTCAGTTTTACAAATGGAAAAAAACAGGAACGAAGAGAGGCTCTCTGTTGGCTGGCTTCATTGCCCAGCTTAAGGCTCCAGGAAAGCGCCTCTCAGGTCCATGCAGGCTGGGGATGAACCTGCAGATACCTGCCTCTGATTCTGTGACACCTTCCAGTTTGCTTCTATTGCCCATGTCTGTCTTCCTTCATCACTGTCTTCTTCCCTACCAAATGTAAGGAGCCCAAAGGAGGGATATATATTTTGTTGTTGTTTGTAGACAAACCCCTACCTTCTTGAACAAGTACCTGGCATTTATTTGACTATCAATGAATATTTCTTAAATGAATGAAGACAAAAATAGTTTCTCTGGGTTTCTCCAAACAGTCACTTGGACTGGCTGATGCACTGGGGCCATGTGTCTAGGCTCTGATTCTGAGACCTCTACTATATGTTGGCCAATCCCATGGTCTGCAATCTTGGGTGAAAGGAGCCTGCCTTTGGACCATGGCCTGGATTCCAGAACATGAGCTGCTAAGCAAATTCTCTGCTCCATCCAAGACTAATAAGAAAGAGGGTAAAATTCCAGGAGAATGGACTTCTGTGATTCAGAAGTGTAAAAAGGAATCCTCCAAACCCTGTATATTGTGAGAACTCTGTTGAGGATTCACTAGTGAAGTAGCCCCTCTGGGAGAAAGACTAGACCCAAATGCCCATATATGTAAATACAGTGAATCCAAACAGGGCCTTCCTTCACTGGGTTCATCCAACCCGCTATTATCAAGGCTAACTCACCCTTCAGACTGGGTGTGTGAGGCTTCCTTTAGGCTGAAGTTTCCCTGGATGTTTATATAGTTTACCTCCCCTGCAAAAACAGACTGCTTCATCGTTGCTGTCACAAAGAGTTGGACAGCTAAATGTCTTTAGGCGTTTGTTCATTTCTTTAAGCCAAACAGTTTCAGTGTGGAGACTTTCCTGGTGGTCTAGTGGCTAAGACTCTGAGCTCCCAAAGCAGAGGGCCTGAGTTTGACCCCTGGCAGAGTCGGACACGACTGAGAGACTAACACATACACACTTGGGAACCAGATCCTACATGCCACCACTAAAGCCCCTGCATGCCGCAGCAAAGACCAATGATCCCGTGTGCTGCAATTAGGACTCCGTGCAGCCAAATAAATAAACAGATGCTAAAAACACAGAAACAGTTTGAGTCCCTGGTGAGCAGTCCTCCAGTCACCAACTTACATGTGTGACAGAAAGCCTTCCCCAAAGGCTGCCTTATGCAGAACGGCTGCCTCTCCTGAGTCGTCTCTAAGGTCTGATAGACTCCCCAGCGAGGCCTGTGAGTTCATGCTGGCTTCGTTGCTGTGGTCACCTTCCCGGATATGTTTGTCCTCCCAGCACTCACCACTTCTGATATTTCACACCACTTTAGGAGTCATGCCAAAGATGAACTGAAGGTGACCTTCTCCTCTGATATACGTCACAGGAAGATGATCAAGTTATATCAAATTATAAGTTCTCTTGGATGTTGGCAAATACATTGTTCATGATGAAGCACCTCTAAGTGGATATGGTGTTTCATTTCTTATCCAGCGACAGCAACTTTATCATCATCATCTACAGCTAAACTGGACTGGTCAAAATAAAAAAAGGGGCATCTTAAGTTGGCACATCCACATTGGTCACACATAGCAGACTAATGGCAACACGCTGCTTCTGGGAAAAAGGATGGACAAGCCATCCAATGAGTTGTCAAGGTGGGCAAGCACTTCTTGGCCATGGGAACATTTTCAGTGCCCTTGGCTTCAGCCCTGGATGGTCCTATCTTTATGCTGCTCTGTGATACAGGGGTTCAAAGGAAAGATGATAAGTAGTTGAAATGAAAAATAGCATCTGCAACACAAGCTGGTCCATGCACATATTTAACCAGGTCTTCTGATGACCCAGCTCTACCTGCTGCTACACAGGTAACCTGTGATATCATACTGGCAGACCAGAGAAAACCCCTTCTCATCAATCTTTAAAAATAAAGATCTTAATTTATGACTCCTGGGAAGGATATAAGGATAAAGGATAAAGGGAAGGATAAAAGGCAGAAGCCTTTTCCTATAAGTAATCCTTGACCCTATGCTGCCTTAAAGGCAATTGTAATAGGTGTGGGCAGTCCTGTGTTACCATAACATCTACCTGTTGAAGAAAACTGTTCTATGGCCTTAGAGTGTTGGGTCACCATTTGTGAGGGGCACTGTCATTATCAGAGAAGGAAGCAGAGGTGGGTTTTGTGGCTTTGGTGGGGTTCCATCTTGTTCTATACCTCTTCCCCTGGTGAACAATTCTGCCCTGTGTTTGTTGGGAAGCTGAAGTGGGTGGGCCATTGATGGGTCTTCAATTTGAAAACAAGACCAGGGGAAATTCCCTGGTGGCCCAGTGGTAAGGGCTCCATACTCTCACTGCTGAAGGCCGGCATTCAGTCTCTGGTCATGGAACTAGGATCCCCCAAGCTGCGTGGCCAAAAAAAGAGAAGACAAGCCCAGTATGACTGTCCCTTCTACCTTGGCTCAGTAACAGTACCAAAGTTTAGAATATTCCACCAGTCACCAGGCTATAGGCTTAAGAAAGGAAGTCAAGAAATGTTTTTCAAATAGCTTACTATCAGAGGAAATGTCAGCTGAGCCAGGCACATTGTTCCTCAAATGGACCCGAGTGTTGTAGGATTTAATTGGAGTGAATAGTTGAAGCAGGACAAAAATGGTTTTTCCTTGGGGACCCATGTACTCAGTTAAAAAGCCAAAACAGAAATGCTTATGCAGTGACTTTCTTCCTAAAAATTCAGAACACTTCAAAAATTCCCACAAATTGTATTCACAGCACAACCCTGAAGGTTAGTACACTTATGATGCAAATATGTTTTTAGAGCAGTTCATTTGTTCCCGTAATTCCTTTTATAGCCATGCATATTCATTAGAAACACTGAAAATTTATTAAGAAATCACCAAATGTTTTCAAGGACTGCAAATGCAAACCATATGCTGGGAGAGGAGACTATTTAGAGAGATTCTGAGAACTTAAAGAATGATCAGCTCATTAAGTCTTCCTGCAGTGTGTATATTTCAGTTTCAACACTTAAGCTCTAGATATTTTCACTTGTTTGTCTTGAATGGAGAAATTTGATTTTAAAGTCTTTTCTTGTAGTGGATATGCATCTTTTCATCATTTCTGCTGTTTTAAAGTAGATGCCATGTTATTTGGTCTGTAGATATTTATAACTGCCATATCCTCATTGTAACTTGGAGTCTTTAATATTATAAAGCAGTTCTACCCAACAGAACTTTCTTGTGATAATGGAAATGGTTTCTGCACTATATAAGTTAATGAATGAACTAAAGTTAAAGATTCATTTCTCAGTCACATTACTATGTGTTGCTCATGGTTACTGAAATGGACAGCATGATTATCTAGTATCTTCTTTGTCTTGATTAATATTTTTGGCTTGAATTCTACCTTGTCTGATATCAGAGCCTTGACTCCTGCTTTCTTTCTGTTTGCTTTTGACTGGCGTTTGCAGAGCCTTTTATTTCTAGCCTTTCTGAATCACTTTCGTTTTAGGCAAGTCTTTTATATATAGCACAGAGCTAAATTCTACTTTTATCCTAGGATAGATAACTTTATCAGTATAACCTCTATGTTTGATCTCATTTCTTTCATTTTTAAAGGCGTATTATAAATACTAACAGTGTCTTTCCTGTGCACTGGTTTCACATTCTGAGCAAAATAAAATTAGCTTGCATCCTCTCTCATCTCTTGTTTGCTTTCCAATTTTAGTCAATAATATTATCTTTCTTAGTGTTTGTCTTTGTATTCTTAGGTGTCTACAGTTCTGTTTGTCAGCATTAAATAATAGCCTATGACCCCTCTTGTTGCTCATGATGCAGTTAATGTTATTCTACTTAACCCATTCTCTCCTTCCTTTTATCCTCCAAAATTGTATTATGAAAATTTCCAAACTTACAGTGAGGCCAAAAGATTTTTCTGGTGAACACTCATATGCCCACTGTCCAGATAATTGACATATATCTTTACTTTACCAATATGTGTCCATCTAGCCATCTGTCAATGCATCTCACTTTTTTCATGCATTTCAAAGTAATCTGCAGACATTAGTATGTTTACTTTTAACTATCTCAGCATACAGATTGGTAACTAGAGTTTAGTATTTGTTTAACATGTTTTTTCTTTTGATGTAGAATTTGAGTGCTATAAAGCACCCTATACCTCTGCAAGTTTTGAAAATGACATGCACCTGTGTAACCCAACCCCTAACAAAATATAAAAGGTTACCATTATCCACCCCTCCCACCCCCCAGATTTCCTTCATGCTCCTTCCCAGTTAGGTCCCACTCACCTCCCAAAGGCAAACTTCTGATTTTTTTACACCATAAATTAGCTTCACTCATTTAAAAACGTCACAGAAATAGAATTATACAGTATGGACTCACCGAGTCAGAGTTCTTGCACTCAGACATTCATATTATTCAGACTCAAAGTCATTCGTAAAATCTTTGAGACGCATCCATGCTGCTGCCTGTATCAGTGATTTATTCCTACTTGTCACTCAGCGGTCGTTCATTTTAAGAACATATGGCAGTTTGTTGTATATTCTCTTATAACATACTTTGTGTCCAGTTTGGGGCTATCAGGAGTGAAGTTTTTATGAACATTTGGGTACACATATTTTGGGGAGTGCTTAAAAATTTCTCTTTGGTGAGTACCCAGGAGCAGAATTAATCATAGGGTATGACATGCTGCTGCTGCTGCTAAGTTGCTTCAGTCGTGACCGACTCTGTGCGACCCCATAGACAGCAGCCCACCAGGCTCCCCTGTCCCTGGGATTCTCCAGGCAAGAACACTGGAGTGGGTTGCCATTGCCTTCTCCAAGGGTATGACATAGGGGTATGTTTAATTTATAAGAAATTTTGAGACCACTTCCCAGCTGGTTGTATCACTTTATATCCACATTTTCACTGCATAAGAGTACTGGTTTCTCCACATTCCTTACCAATTTTTGTGTTGTCCATCTTTTAAAATGTTATCCATTCTAGTGGATATGTGCTCAATTGCTCAATCATGTCCAACTTCAGCCTCATGGGCTATAGCCCCCAGGCTCCTCTGTGGATGGAATTTTACAGGCAGAATACTGGAGCGGGTTGCCACTTCTTACTCTAGAGGATCTTCCCAACCCAGGGATCAAACCCGGGACTCCTGCATTGCAGGCAGATTCTTTACCAACTGAGCCACCAGGGAAACAAAAAGTGTTCTTAAATCTTAACTATCCTGGAGATTTTCCCTTTGCCTCACTACCAGTTTTGAATTTGTCTATACCCGTGAAAGCACTTAATAAATCTAAGTTACTAGGAAAATGTGTTCAATACTACTACTACTACTATTTACTACTATTTATTTTTTTGCCAGACCACATGGCATGTGAGACCTTAGTTCCCTAGCCAGGGCTCAGACCTGTGCCCTCTGCAACAGAAACATGGATTCTTAACCACTGAACCACCAGAAGTTCTTCACTACTATTTTTATAGTGAGAGGTTTATATCTTAGAAGGCTTTCCCGAAAGCAAGACTAGAATGCTGAGGCTAGAAACACTAGGCAGAGTTTATTCAGTTGATAACCCCAAACTTTAGATAACTTAGTTTCTTATATAAACTTGGAACCCAGATGTGAATTAAATTTCAATTACTGATTCTTCAGAAACCTTTGAGTAATTACAAGTTGGGTAACACAATTGAAATTAAAAGACGCTTGCTCCTTGGAAGAAAAGTTATGACCAACCTCGATAGCATATTCAAAAGCAGAGACGTTATTTTGCCGACTAAGGTCCGTCTAGTCAAGGCTGTGGTTTTTCCAGTGGTCATGTATGGATGTGAGAGTTGGACTGTGAAGAAGGCTGAGCACTGAAGAATTGATGCTTTTGACCTGTGGTGTTGGAAAAGATTCTTGAGAGTTCCTTGGACTGCAGGGAGATCCAACCAGTCCATTCTGAAGGAGATCAGCCCTGGGATTTGACTGAGCAACTGAACTGAACACAACTGAATTCACAGGGTGTGCATTTTTTTTCTACTTAAATCTTTCTGCATTTGAATCTTCCTTACTTAGCAAGTCCGTATAAGGAACGAGGAATCCATTATCTTAAAATACATTAAAGATTTTTAAGACATCTCTTGTGTGCACAGACACTAGCCTCCGATCTAACTGAGTTAATGTGAGATAATCCATGGAATTCAATATGCTTCTGTTTATGTAATACGAATATCACAATGATTTCCAAACACGTCACCCTGGTATAAAAATAAAGCTATATAATAAAACAGAAGGGAGGAAAAAAAGAAATATGTAACTTACAACATGCTAGAATTGTTAAATATTGACTTGTGTAAAAAGATTGAATTTATCTAACACTACCTTGGCAACAGGCAAACGTAGAATAAGAATAGAGGATTTTTGCATATTTCCCATGAAGACAAGACCTGAAGTTTTCATGAAGACAGTCAGTCCTCTGTTCACTGGTGTAAAAAGTAACTACATGGAATCTTTGCCTTTCATGAAAATTTTAGTTTCAGAATAAAAATTGGTATATTTAATGTTTTTTCTTATAAAAAACATATGTTTCAAATGTAAAAAATATAATTGCATATAAGATAGAAAATGAAAAACCCCACTGCTACCCCCATAACTGATCTAATGTCACAGAGAAATCACTAATATTAATAACTTAGTGTTTCAGACATTATCTATATGTATGTTATATTATAAATTTATAAATTATATAATTTGTAAGTATACTTTTTTTGCATTACTAGAATCTGTAGTCTTTTTTCATTTGGCAACATATCTTGGACATGTTTCCATGTTAGCTCACATAGATGTACCCTTCTCCTTTTAAATGAATCGATAGTATATAGCAGGCCATTGTATGAATATGCCTTAATTAAGTGAATGAATCACTTGCTGATGAATAGTCAATTTGTTCCCAGTTTTTTGATACTATAAATGGCACTGTGGTAAATACTCTTTTACATATATTTATCTACCAGGGGAACTTATATTTTTTTTAGATGTGAAATTTTAAGATGGAAAGGGAAGGCTATTTTAAATTTTGATGCATAATGCTAAATTGTACTATGTGTTTGTTATGGTTGCTTGGAGGACAGCCAATAAGAGTAGTAGGTTTTAAGATATTGAGCCCATGTTAAAATTGATATCTGTTATCAACAGAGCAAACTTGAGCAAACTCCAGAAAATAGTGAAGGACAGGGAAGCCTGGTGTGCTGCAATCCATGGGATCACAAAGAGTTGAACATGACTTAGCGACTGAACAACAATAGCAAATCTATTATTAAGTCATAATCTTTGTTATGAGAGATACATTAAGACTGGGGAGAGGGAATTCCCTGGTGATCCAGTGTATAGGACCATGTTCTTAAAGCAGGGGACCCAGGTTCTCTGACCCCTGGTCAGAGAACTAGATCCCACACTCCACAACTTAAAGATCCCGCATGCTACAACTGAGGCCAGTGCAGCCAAATAAATAAATAAATAAATATTTTTAAAAAAGACTGGTGAGAGATTTCAAGGTACTGATCAACTATTTTACAACATGGAGAAGTAATGAAATAGAAGGTATACTCTTCACCTTTTTATAAAATGGCAATCAGAGGACTTACCTCATAGGGCTGTTGTGTTGGTTTAGTGAGCTAATGGCTGTAAAATTCTTTAGATTAGTACCTGGCAGCTAGTAGGTACTCAGCAAAGTATTACTGATATTTCTATAAAGAGAATTTGTTCTCATAAAAGAGTCCTCTCTTAGCTTTCATGATCTTATTCAAATAACTCCTTTCGGCTTCTGCTTTCATCAAGTTGGAGACCATTGGTAGTGAACAATTTATTTAGTGTGAACAAGAGACAGTTTGTATTTAAAAATGAGTGATCATATTTTATGCTACAAGATTTTGAAGGCGGGGGATGGTTGGTCAAGGCAAATGTTGGGGCCAGCAGGGTCTGGCATATGCCAAGGGTCAGTGCCTGAAAGGTGAGTGGTACCAGCACCAGCTCTGATGTCAGGAAGTGAAAGCAGGCCAAGAGTCAATGAGCGAGATGACTCACAGGTAACAGGACACCCAGATGTCGGGAGTTACAGGAAGCCAGGAGCCTGGCTCCTGACACAGGAAGGCTCAGGCCAAGGCAAGCTCTGAAGTTGTGAAATTCAAGGTGGCCAGCTAGGGGCCCAGGGAGACCAAAGTGCACCTCTGTGTCAGAGGGACCTGGCTAATAGCTGTTTCTGAGATGCTCCAGGCCAGAAGCCAGTCACAGAAGAGCTTGTCTAGATCCTCTAGGTACAAGTAGGTGAATGAGGCCATGGAAAGTCAGGTCTGATATAGGAAGAAAGAAGAAACAAGCTTTCTGCGGTAGTTGCAACACACTGTGATGGAACCCTCCTACAGCAAGGCATTAGAAGAACTATACACACTTTTATTAGCAACCCTGCATCTGCTGTCATCCCTTGGGAAATGAAATATTGCTGTGTTCTTTTCTTGGCCTTTCTAAAGTAATCAAATATCTAAAATTCATACAGCTTTGCTGAGATGCAAGCAGTTATGGCACTAAAGCCTCCATTGTATGTTCTCTCTCTGCCTTATCCTCACTTCTGTGTCCTCCTTAAGGAGACTGGGAGGGGAAGTCTGTGGGAGACATGGCTGTGTGCTGCTACGGGGTAGGTGGCGAAGGGTTGTATAAGCTCTGTTAGAAGCATTGCTCGTGTACTTGGAACCACAAAACATGTACGGGAGCGTAGGTAACTGTCTGAGGCCAATCCCTAGAAAACAGTGCTGAGGCTAAATCTTAAAAAACACTTTACTGGGGAGCCCAATCCCAGGAAGTGAGAGGGAGGCAGAGGAGGAAGGAGAGCAGGTTATGAAGAGGTGACAAGTGCTGTTGATTGCTCATTCCTATAGGATGTCTTCAGAAACCTGCTGTGGAGCTGTGACAGTTCCATCCTGGGGGTGTAATCCACTGACTTCCATTTCCATTGATCAAAGCTTGCTCTGCAGGGCATTACTCCCTCGAAGCTGTCTGTCTGGGAGGCTGGGTCCAAGATGGCAGCTGTGGCATCTGCAGTGTAAGGCATGGTCCTCAGGGCAAGTGGGAGTGTAGACACATGTCCTCAGGGCAAGCCAGAGTGTAGACAGGCGCTCAGGGCAAGTCAAAGTGTAGACATATATCAGCAGAATGCCCCACATCTTTGTCAGCAACATGCAACCTCAGAGGCCCCACTGGATGGGTGTTCATTGGGTTCCATGCCATCATTTAGCCTGGAGCCCACAGCATCTCATGTCTCAGCAGCAAGAGGAAAGTCCCAGAAAGACGCTGGCTGGTCATACCTACGAGTGTCATGAGGGACCGCAGCATTGCCTGATGCTACCACCACAGGAACAATACACACCACTGCTTAGGGCCATCTCAGCCAGAATGTCAAGCATGCGTCCGAATCTGGAGTGGCCCAGCCACTGAGCCAGTACTGTGTCATTTACATGTTTCCGATTATACAACAATAACATACCATTTCAGTACTCACTGCACAGAACACTTTATGTACAGTAAGTCCCCTACATACGAATGAGTTCCATTCCGAGAGTGCATTCGTTAAGTCCAGTTTGTTCGTAAGTTCAACAAAGTTAGCCTAGGCACCCAACTAGGCTATATACCACTGATTTTACACTTGCTTCTGGACATCCTGGGCTTGAAATAGAGATACTGTACTCCGCAGTTGATACAGTACTGTAGAGTGCACAAAAGCACAACCCTTGTAGAGGATGCACACACATGACAATGTATGCCAGACACGTGAATTAACTTACCTGATTGGACATGAGAATGAATGTTTGCAGTTTGGAAAGTTTGCAACTTGAAGGTTCTTATGTAGGGGACTTACTGTATAATCTCATATATGAGTCTCGTTTAATATATACTGTTTTATATTCTATTTTTTCCACTTAATTTTTGGTGGTGAAGATTTTCTCATCTCTTTCAATATTTTCCAAAAGCACTTTTCACTGGCAACAATATATTCCATGATGTGGATATATAGTCACTCATTTCACTTTCCCGTACTATTGAACACATTGGTTGTAATTCTCTGCTCTCATAAATAATTCCATGTGTTCAAGTCAAAGTTGTCTAGTCTATGTTGTTATAACAAGTAACTCTCCATTGCTAAAATAACAGATTTATTTTTCACTCAGGTACAGGGTTAGCAAGGGACCTCTGCACATCACAGTCACATAGGGACCTAGTGTAACAGCAGTGCCATCTCGAATGTCACTGGTCACTGTGCCAGAGGGAAAAGGTAACTCTGGAGCAGTTCACGGGGGAGATGAAATGCATCCTGGAAGTGACACATGCCGCTTCTGAACTCGTGGGTCAAATCCGGTTGCGACATGAAGAATACAGGAAGGGAAAAACAACCAGACATGGCACATCTTACTGAGTGCGACACCATTAAAAACGTCCTTATCATACTTCTTTTTGTGTTTTGTTACTTATTTCCTTAAACATTTGTATAGGAAAATTATAATTGATAGTTGTTGTTTAGTTAAGTCGTCCCAACTCTTTGAGACCCCAGAGGCTGTAGCCTGCCAGGCTCCTCTGTCCACAGGATTTCCCAGGGAAGAATAGTGGAGTGGGTTGCCATTTCTTTCTCCAGGGGATCTTCTTGACACAAGGATCAAACCCACATCTCACATAAGCATTTTTATGCTACAGATGCATGCACTGGAGTTTTAAATTTTGTCGCTCAGACCCATACTTGCCCTTTAATACTCTCTCGTGTACAGGTAACTGGGAGCCTGTAAACTACATTTCCCAGATTCCTTTGCCTGCTGGGTAGCTTCTGCTGCTGCTGCTAAGTCACTTTCTTTAGTCCTGTCTGACTCTGTGCGACCCCATAGACGGCAGCCCATCAGGCTCCCCTGTCCCTGGGATTCTCCAGGCAATTTCCTTGGGTTGCCATTTCCTTCTCCAATGCCTGAAAGTGAAGTCGCTCAGTCGTGTCTGACTCTTAGTGAACCCATGGACCGCAGCCTACCAGGCCCTTCCATCCATGGGACTTTCCAGGCAAGAGTACTGGAGTGGGGTGCCATTGCCTTCTCTGTTGCCTGCTGGGTAGAAGCCGTGTTTTTTTCCTGCTTTTGGCTTCATCATTGTCCTTGGGAGCCAACTGCAGGTGATTTACAGGCTCCAGCAGCAACAAGTCCAGAAACACCAATGCTGACTTTCTGCTCAGGGTGTATGGTGGTGATTATGGACCCTGGTAATATCACCTTTTTCATTTTGCTTCTCAAGCCCGAGAGGTGGTGTTAGTTCTGAAGTTAATGGTCTCCAAGTAGCATCATCTTCCCCTTTGGTTTCTCTGGCCCTTTTAACTATTATCTGATCAACCCTTGTATTAAATTTCCTGTGTTTAAATGCCTGGCTGGACAACAACTGCTCTAATGTGTATTATAAATTGCTCTCCAGAAAGTTTGTACCAATTTAGAAATTTTATTTATTTATTTGGTTGTGTTGGGTCTTAGTTACAGCATGCAGAATCTTTTTATTGCTGCACACAGATTCTCTAGTTGTGGCGCATAGGCTCCAGAGTGTGTGTGCTCAGTAGCCGCGGCACACAAGCTTAGTTGCCCCACGGCATGTGGGATCTTAGTTCCCTGACCAGGGATTGAACCTGCATCCCCTACTTTGCAAGGTGTATTCTTAACCACTGGACCACCAGGGAAGTCCCAAGTTTGTTCCAATTTATACTCTGTGACATAACATTTGAAAGGACCTCTTCCCTTTAACCTTCACCATAAAGAATACAGTTGATATTGTTATTTAAATATAACCTCCTAATTTCATAGGCACTGCTGCTGCTGCTAAGTCACTTCAGTCGTGTCCAACTCTGTGTGACCCCGTAGACGGCAGCCCGCCAGGCTCCTCCATCCCTGGGATTCTCCAGGCAAGAACACTGGAGTGGGTTGCCATATCCTTCTCCAATGCATGAAAGTGAAAAGTGAAAGGGAAGTCGCTCAGTCGTGTCCAACTCTTCGTGACCCCATGGACCGCAGCCTACCAGGCTCCTCTGTCCATGGGATTTTCCAGGCAAGAGTACTGGAGTGGGGTGCCATCGCCTTCTCCGTCATAGGCACTAATTATCATATTTCAATTAGTATTTCCTTATTTACGATTGAGACTGTTTATTAGAATAAACACAAGAATTTGTATTCTTTCATAAATTGACCATTTGTGATCTTCACTTATTTTAGGGCTATCTCTATTTTTCACTGATTTTAAAAATCAGTATCTAATAAGGACTTTCATTGTCTCTTGTTTATGTTTCAAATATAATCCCAGGTTGTCATTTGCTTTTCAATTCTGTTTATGGTGTTTTATAAGGAAATTAATTCTTTTAAATTAAGTCAATTCTACTAGTTATTTACTATATGATTTCTGCTTTGGGATTGGTCTCTCAAGGCTTAATTAAGGTTGTTAAGATTTCCTTCATGAAGCATAGTTTTAACCAATTATTTATAAGGTTCTAACAGATAACACAATTAGAAATTCATGGCTTCAGATGGTTTTCTTATTTCTCCTTTTTTTTGCTGTTGTTGTTAATAAACTAGAATGACATTTATTTATTTCTTAGACTGCTTATTGTACATGCAGTATTTGTGGGAAAGCACAGCCTCTGAATGGACTCGGAGGTGAACTGCATCCTGAGCCAGCTACAGTCAGGTTGAGCATGGCAGTTAAGCAGAAGCCTGCTTCTCTTTATAGGTTGCCATCATCTTCTTGATTTCAGCAATAGCTTTCCCAGGATTCAGCCACCTGGGGCAGGTCCGCATGCAGTTCATGATGGTGTGGCAGTGGTAGAGAGAGAAGGGGTCCTGCAGCTTGGCCAGGCGCTCCTCTGTGAAGTCATCTCTGGAGTTGATCATACAGCGATAGGCCTGCATGAGGACCGCGGGGCCCAGGTACTTGTCTCCGTTCCACCAGTAGCTTGGGCAGCTGGTGCTGCAGCAGGCGCAGAGAATGCACTCATAGAGCCGTCCAGTTTCTCGCGGTCTTCTATGGACTGCAGATACTGCTCCTTGCCTCCCTGGGACTCATCCTTCTTCTTCAAGTAAGGTAGCCACTTCACAGTGAAGTGAGATGCTCCCCCCAGAATCACAGCAGCTCTACTGTCACTGGCCAGTGAGTCCACTCGTAATTCCAGTGGAAAGTGGTCCATGGAACTGCTCTCCTGTGGGTATCACTGTGGCATGAGAAGTAATGCCCAGAAGGCCTGACCTCAAGAACTAGCTGTCTAATCTTCCTCTGGGTCAGTGCAGCCAGGACTCTCATCTGTATATTCTAGACCCTAGGCTCGAAATATGATTTTTTAGTTAGTACACAGAGACCTCTCTCTGGGCACTCCCTCCTGCCACAAATGGTGGTCCACAGTTTTAGCTAAAATACCCTTCTCTGCTGTTCTCTCAGGTAATTTAAGAACACGAAACTATGTATTGGGTCAATATATATCTATAATTTATAACATTTTATACATAAATAATTTCTAATTAATATTTCACTGGAAGATAAGTCATTTTTCTACTCCATTGGTTTCTTTCTTTACTTTTATGCTTAGAAAATACTTTTCCATTCCAACATCAGGAAACCATTGATCTATCTTTTCTGTTAGTTTGGAGATAGCAGCTTTTGCTCTGCGCAGTGAGCAGTGCTTGGGCTGTAGAAAAATTTTTTAGCAAACAGCAGTAGCTGATATGTAAAAAAAAATTAATAAATATAACGTATTTTTCTCCTGTTCCTTTCTGAAGCCTTTTTTCCCCTCCCACCATGAAGAACATAATTTCCCAGTAGTCTGTTTCACTTTTTTTCTATTCTGGAAACTGTTCTATGGGCCCAAGAAGAAAAGGTGGTGTTCTCTAGTAGAACCTCTATCGCAGAGCAGGGCTCCTTTCTCTAGCATCCTTGGAAGAGTTTCTCAACTTAAATATATTAATAAAGGGGAAGTCACAGTTCTTAAAAATCTCTTACATTAATGGATAAGTTTATGTCTTTAGAAATTGTGATGTCTGTTAGAAAATATCCAAATCTCAGAAATGCTAAGCATGTACTATATAGCCTGTTACTAACTAGTAATGTAAAATGGGACCCATAAGACAAAGTGTGACTATAGACATATTTGCATACATAAAACATGTATACATTAATATACATATTGTTATATACAAGAGGATCTCATTAAACATATACAACATAATTTTTTTAAAGTGCTATTTTTCCACTAATGAAAACTGTATTAGTTAAGATATTATTAGCTACCATTAACAGATAAACCCCTGAATCCCAGTGGCTACACAAAAAAAGTTTATTTTTTTTGGTAACTTGATGACCAAAATGGACGTTTAGATTTGGTTTTCTTCCAAGCAGTGAGTGAAGCAGGGATCTAGCTTCCCTCTGCTTAGAGGTTCTATTGTGGTGGTTTCATCACTAAGTCGTGTCCGACTCTTGCGACCCCATGGACTGTAGCCTGCCAGGCTCCTCTGTCCATGGGATTTTCCAGGCAAGAATACCGGAGTGGGTTGTCATTTCCTTCTCCGGAGGATCTTCCCGACCCAGGGATCGAACCCGGATTTCCTGCATTGCAAGCAGAATCTTACCTCAGGAGCTACGAGGGAAGCCCTAGAGGCACTATTACCTGCTACTGTAATTTGCAAGGATATTGTGCTTATGTGCCTTAAGCTAACAGAGAGGGAAGAAAAGGTTTTTCCATGGAAGGTTTTCTTGACTTAGCCAGTCAGGAAGGGATGTGTCTTTCCCATCCACATTCCATTGGCTAGAATGCATTCACATGACTACCACAACCCAACCGCAAGGGAGCCTGGGAAATGTAATCCTATGGGTGTCCAGGAAGCCGAGGAACCTGGTAGGATATAGGGTAGCTGCTGCTGCTGCTACTGCTGCTGCTGCTGCTACTGCTGCTGCTAAGTCGCCTCAGTCGNGGCTAGAATGCATTCACATGACTACCACAACCCAACCGCAAGGGAGCCTGGGAAATGTAATCCTATGGGTGTCCAGGAAGCCGAGGAACCTGGTAGGATATAGGGTAGCTGCTGCTGCTGCTACTGCTGCTGCTGCTGCTACTGCTGCTGCTAAGTCGCCTCAGTCGTGTTGGACTCTGTGTGACCCCATAGACGGCAGCCCACCAGGCTCCCCCGTCCCTGGGATTCTCCAGGCAAGAACACTGGAGTGGGTTGCCATTTCCTTCTCCAGTGCATAAAAGTGAAAAGTCAAAGTGAAGTCGCTCAGTCGTGTCTGACTCTTCGCGACCCCATGGACTGCAGCCTTCCAGGCTCCTCTGTCCATGGGATTTTCCAGGCAAGAGTACTGGAGTGGGTTGCCACTGCCTTCTCCAAGCAGTGTCTACCATAGATATCCTCCCTGTTTGGCTTTAATAAAATCTCAATGCAAGACACACGTTGTACATACTGAAGTATAGTCCAGTCTTTTGCAGTTTTAAAAAAATTGTATATTCATGCCTATTTAACTACTTGCAAATAGGATTAAAGTCAGGCAACATCTGGCTGACTCCACCCACCTCCTTAGTAGAGGCCTCTTGATTACGGGCAGATGCAGGTTTTATGGATCCTGAAAGTGAAAGTCACTCTGTCTTGTCTGACTCTTTGCGATCCCATGGAGTGTAGTTGCAAGGCTCCTCTGTCCATGGGTTTTCCCAGGCAAGAATACTGGAGTGGGTACCGTTCCCTTCTCCAGGGGATCTTCCCAACTCAGGGATAGAACCCAGGTCTCCCTCATTTGCAGGCATGTTCTTTACCATGTAAGTTATTGGGGAAACCCATTATAATACTATGGATCCTGAAGCTTATATAATTTGGTGGAATCTGCTTAAGGAAAATAAAGTACAAAATTAGCTACAAACTAAATGTTTATTTAGAATGAGAAATAATTTATAGCAAATAACATTTTCTAAAAAGGTGGCAAATATCACAAACAAAAAATCCAGAAAAACAACATATTATAAAAGAAGTAACTTTCTTTTTTAAAAATTTATTTTATTGAAGTATAGTTGATATAAATGTTGTTAATTTCTGCTGTATAGCAAAGTGATTCAATTATATATGTATGTGTGTGTGTGCGTGTGCATGTATATTCTTTTTCCTATTCTTTTCTATTATGGCTTATTACAGGATGTTGAATATAGTTCCCTGTGCTATACAGTAGGACCTTGTTCTTTGCCGATTCTTTATATAATAGTTTGTATCTCCTAGTCTTAAACTTCTAATCCACGCCTTTCCCATCCTCACCCCCTGCTCCTTGGTAACCACAAGTCTGTCCTCTGTATCTATGAGTCTGTTTCTGTTTCATAGATAAGTTCGTTTGTGCCATATTTTAGATTCCACATTAAGTGATATCATATGATATTTGTCTTTCTCTTTTTGACTTACTTCACTTAATATGCTGATCTCTAGGTCCATCCATATTGTTGTAAATGGCATTATTTCATTCTTTTTTATGGCTTAGAAATATTCCATTGTGTACATATGTGTGTGTGTGTGTGTGTATACCACATCTTTAGCCATTCTTCTATCAGTGAACATATAGAGATTGTTTCCATGTCATGGCTGCTGTAAATATGGCTGCTATAAACTTAGAGGTACATGGATCTTTTTGAATTGTAGTATTGTCTGGATATATGCCCAAGAATGGGATTGCTGGATCATAAGGCAACTCTATTTTTAGTTTTTTGAGGAACATCCCTACTGTTTTCCCTAGTGGCTGCACCAACTTGCATTCCCACCAACAGTGTAGGCTGCTGCTGCTGCTAAGTCACTTCAGTCTTGTCCGACTCTGTGTGACCCCTTAGACGGCAGCCTACCAGGCTCCCCCGTCCCTGGGATTCTCCAGGCAAGAACACTGGAGTGGGTTGCCATTTCCTTCTCCAGTGCATGAAAATGAAAAGTGAAAGTGAAATCGCTCAGTCGTGTCCGACTCTTCGCAACCCCATGGACCGCAGCCTACCAGGCTCCTCTGTCCATGGGATTTTCCAGGCAAGAGTACTGGAGTGGGGTGCCATTGCCTTCTCCGAACAGTGTAGGAGGGTTCCCTAAAAGAAGTAACTTTCTAACACATATCTGTAATACCCTTCTCTTACATTTTGGCTGTTATTCTTGATTTGCCTCTCATTGGACTGCAATGTTGTAATATCGTTTTCCATTGACAACAACAAAAAAATTAAATCTTTACATAATTTATCAAAATATTTTTCTCTATTTTTGATAGTTTAGAAAAGTTTCAGGTTTATGACTTGTAAGTAATATTGTCAGGTAAATGTGTTAGATTATTGTCAAATTTGGAAATTTTTTCCTCAAGTTTCTTGAGAAAACTAAGCTCTAAGTTTCAGGGCAGTGCAAATGGTCTGTGCAGTGGCTGATGTTTAATGTTCCATGAACCTGTAGCAGTCTTTGATCACTTTGGTAGGGCTTCTCCTGGGCTTATAAGGATCTGGTGCAAGTAAGCATCCCTGAAACTTAAGTATCCTTAGCTTCTTGGTAAATCCACCTCTATGCCAGTTCCCACAGGCACACTCTTTTCTCATTTTTCTAAGACCAGTGATGACCTGGAGAGACCTGGCTGCTTTCTTGAAGACAACCCTAAGCGTAACCATTTCCCCCCTGGCTGAATCTCTGGATATTGCTGACTCCTGACTCACTCATCACCATGCTTTGCTCAACTGTGACAATATAAAGAAAGCCTGGTGAGCTGGATGTAGGTCACTACGGAGTCCAGCACTGTTGGTTCTGCTAATAATACTTTGTTCTGTTAATAAGTTGGTTGTAGCCTCAGCATCTGCAGCAGGGCATGTTCCCCACCCACCCACCCCACCCCACAGCCCCAGGCTGTTTCAATTCCAGTGGTTGGTAGGTCTAGCTGCAGGCCCTCTGTTCTCACAGTGTGTCCATCCTGTTAGAATTGGTGGGCCAGGCCCTGACCTGCCTGATCACTGGATATGACTATGAGAAGGTATGGGGGGTGGGGAGCTAGTGGATGGGTTACTTAGGCTCAGGCTTGATTTAGCCAGAAAAGACCATTTGGGTAGGAGGGTTCCAAAAGTCTTTCTGAAGGAAAATAAAAATATTGGAGAAACTTGGGCAAGACTATTGTTCTAAACACATGAGTGACTTGAGTAAAGCCTCATGAATTTAGGGTAAGGTGGAGAAAGTCATTGAGAGCAAATAAGAGAGTGAAAGAATGGAGAAATAGACGGGAAAGTAGAAATACTTAAAATAATTATAGATAAAGAAGGGGACAAATGGAACAGAAAAATTTTAAGGAGAAAGGTAGAATAAGGTATGTTTATAGGGGCTCCTGGAGTAACAGACAAATTTGGCCTTGGAATGCGGAATGAAGCAGGGCAAAGACTAATAGAGTTTTGCCAAGAAAATGCACTGGTCATAGCAAACACCCACTTCCAACAACACAAGAGAAGACTCTACACATGGACATCACCAGATGGTCAACACCGAAATCAGATTGATTATATTCTCTGCAGCAAAAGATGGAGAAACTCTATACAGTCAACAAAAACAAGACCAGGAGCTGACTGTGGCTCAGATCATGAACTCCTTATTACCAAATTCAGACTCAAATTGAAGAAAGTAGGGAAAACCGCTAGATCATCCAGGTATGACCTAAATCAAATCCCTTATGATTATACAGTGGAAGTGAGGAATAGATTTAAGGGCCTAGATCTGATAGATAGAGTGCCTGATGAACTATGGAATGAGGGTTGTGACATTGTACGGGAGACAGGGATCAAGACCATCCCCATGGAAAAGAAATGCAAAAAAGCAACATGGCTGTCTGGGGAGGCCTTACAAATAGCTGTGAAAAGAAGAGAGGTGAAAAGCAAAGGAGAAAAGGAAAGATATAAGCACCTGAATGCAGAGTTCCAAAGAATAGCAAGAAGAGATAAGAAAGCCTTCTTCAGTGATCAATGCAAAGAAATAGAGGAAAAGAACAGAATGGGAAAGACTAGAGATCTCTTCAAGAAAATGAGAGATACCAAGGGAACATTTCCTGCAAGGATGGGGTCGATAAAGGACAGAAATGGTATGGACCTAACAGAAGCAGAAGATATTAAGAAGAGGTGGCAAGAATACACAGAAGAACTGTACAAAAAAGATCTTCACGACCCAGATAATCATGATGATGTGATCACTCATCTAGAGCCAGACATCTTGGAATGTGAAGTCAAGTGGGCCTTAGAAAGCATCACTACGAACAAAGCTAGTGGAGGTGATGGAATTCCAGTTGAGCTGTTTCAAATCCTGAAAGATGATGCTGTGAAAGTGCTGCACTCAATCTGCCAGCAAATTTGGAAAACTCAGCAGTGGCCACAGGACTGGAAAAGGTCAGTTTTCATTCCAATTCCAAAGAAAGGCAATGCAAAAGAATGCTCCAATTACCGCACAATTGCACTCATCTCACATGCTAGTAAAGTAATGCTCAAAATCCTCCAAGCCAGGCTTCAGCAATACGTGAACCGTGAACTCCCTGATGTTCAAGCTGGCTTTAGAAAAGGCAGAGGAACCAGAGATCAAATTGCCAACATCCGCTGGATCATGGAAAAAGCAAGAGAGTTCCAGAAAAACATCTACTTCTGCTTTATCGACTATGCCAAAGCCTTTGACTGTGTGGATCACAATAAACTGTGGAAAATTCTGAAAGAGATGGGAATACCAGACCACCTAACCTGCCTCTTGAGAAATCTGTATGCAGGTCAGGAAGCAACAGTTAGGACTGGACATGGAACAACAGACTGGTTCCAAATAGGAAAAGGAGTGCGTCAAGGCTGTATATTGTCACCCTGCTTATTTAACTTATATGCAGAGTACATCATGAGAAA
>SJYT01024161.1:2924-17606 GCA_006410635.1 Cephalophus harveyi | reverse complement strand
GGAGAAATATCAATAACCTCAGATATGCAGAGGACACCACCCTTATGGCAGAAAGTGAAGAGGAGCTAAAAAGCCTCTTGATGAAAGTGAAAGAGGAGAGTGAAAAAGTTGGCTTAAAGCACCACATTCAGAAAACAAAGATCATGGCATCTGGTCCTGTCACTTCATGGGAAATAAATGGAGAAACAGTAGAAACAGTGTCAGACTTTATTTTTTGGGGCTCCAAAATCACTGCTGATGGTGACTGCAGCCATGAAATTAAGACGCTTACTCCTTGGAAGGAAAGTTATGACCAACCTAGACAGCATATTAAGAAGCAGAGTCATTCCTTTGCCAACAAAGGTCTGTCTAGTCAAGGCTATGGTTTTTCCTGTGGTCATGTATGGATGTGAGAGTTGGACTGTGAAGAAAGCTGAGCACCGAAGAATTGATGCTTTTGAACTGTGGTGTTGGAGAAGACTCTTGAGAGTCCCTTGGACTGCAAGGAGATCCAACCAGTCCATTCTAAAGGAGATCAGTCCTGGATGTTCATTGGAAGGACTGATGTTGAAGCTGAAACTCCAGTACTTTGGCCACCTCAGGTGAAGAGTTGACTCACTGGAAAAGACTCTGATGCTGGGAGGGACTGGGGGCAGGAGGAGAAGGGGACGACCGAGGATGAGATGGCTCGATGGCATCACCGACTCGAGGGCCATGAGTCTGAGTGAACTCCGGGAGTTGGTGATGGACAGGGAGGCCTGGCGTGCTGTGATTCAAGGCGTTGCAAAGAGTCAGACATGACTGAGCAACTGAACTGAACTGAACTGATAAGAGCTTTGCGTAAGGAATAATTATTGAAGGCTGTAGTTGAGCAGAATGAGGGAATATGGGGACTTAAAAGTCATACAACCGGACTTCTGGGGTGGTCCAGTGCAGGGCACACAAGTTTAATCCCTGTCCAGGAGGATTCCACGTGTCTTGGGGCAGCTGGGCTTGTGCACCACAGCTACTAAAGCTCTAGAGCCTGTGCTCTGCAACAAGAGAAGCCACCCCAATGAGAAGCCCACACACCTCTACTGGGGAGTGGCCACCACTTGCTGAAAGGAAAGAAACTCTGCAAAGAGCAACAAAAACACAGCACAGCCAAAAAAAAAAAAAAATCATAATCATTAACCGCATCTAGTGGTGTGTCTCACTCACTATTTATTTTAATACCAGATATGTTCAAATTGTCAAAATAAGGCATATAATAATACAATCACCAACCACAAGAAAGTACTTTTTATGATTCAAAGAACTTCAAAGCCTAATTAAAAATTCAAGGAGATAAATGAAAATATTATGATTCTATGAAACCAATAACAAGTATGTTTCTTTTTTCAAAATTAGCTTGATACATGTATAACTACCATTATTTGCAAATTAAATATGTAGGAAAAATCAGTAATTTGGTCATCCTTCTTTGCTCTTCTGACATTTTTAGAAGGTGTAAGTGCCATATCTCCTTATAGCTGATCTTCAATGAAAGAATTTAATTTCAAAGAACTAAATATTGTTTATTTTATTAGATACTGTGAATGGATCTCTACTTCCTGCATCATTCAACATTTATTAGTAAATACATATAAAACCACTACCTGCTTCAGGAAGTATTAATGTGAAGCTTTTGGCTGTCTCACCCTTTGTTTCTGGGAGACTATTTTTACAGCAATTTTTAAATGGAGAAAAACTATAGAAACAATCTTCAAAGCAATTCATAGAAACAAGTTCTTAGGTAGGACACTTCCCATAATAATAGTGGCTTATATTCTCTGGAGAAGGACATGGCAAACTGTTCCAGTATTCTTGTCTGAGAATCCCCATTGACAGTGTAGCCTGGCGGGGTACAGTCCATGGGGTAGCAAAGAGTTGGACACGACTGAGTGACTAAGTAGAGCACATACATCATAGTCTCTACTTGTTCAAATACAAGAATCTGTCCCTGTGCAACTGTGACTCTATACATTTTCCTGGGAGAATTGGAGAGAGATTTTCAGTTCTCTGTCACCTAAAACATTTCTCATGTGCTAATGACAAAGAAAATGGTTTCTTAAATTTTGGCTCTCTTTACCCAGTTTGTGAAGTCTTCTGAGGAGTGAGAGGTTTTAGAATCTTCTGACATATTATTTTTTCATTTCTATGAACATTTTCCATGAATCTGTACACAGGCAACTCTGTTTGAAGGGCTGGAAGTTGAGCCTTGTGACAAAGCAAATTCAAATAACCAAGGAGAGGAAATGAGTAATAAGCTTTTGACAAAAATTATGATATATGGGCATTAAACCAGGTATTCAGCAAAGGAGAAAGGGCCCTTACTTGTCAACCCTAACTAACACCCTAAACTTTGAGGTAAGGATGATGGATGCATGTGCTGAGCCAACTCAGAACATCTCACAGCAAAAGGTAACCTTGTCATTTTCACCTGCATTGCATTTTCTTGCAGACTTCGTTTATTCCACAGAATTAGTGTTTTTGGTCCTCTGTGATTTCCAGTAATTAATGCCTCCCATCCATCATTTTTTTATGGTGGGACCGGAGATTTAGTATATTTTCCCCTGATCTGTGACCCCTTTAAGCAACTGTGTGGCATCCTGACTGCACCTTGGAATTTTAGAGGACTTTTCACTTAGATGGTTCCCATCTGTACTTCATCCTGTTTCTACATGGTATTGTCTTTATTTGGTGGCTTAAATGTAGATTAATTACCCACAGAGTGGTGCCAAGTGATCTCAGTGGAAGTTGAGTTAGACTGTACTGGGTTAGCAAACTCCTCAAGCATTTGTGTTAATGTAAGTTACTATTTATTGGGACATTGTTTCTGAAAGACAATGGGAGGGCTTTGTGCATTGGCTACAGGGATTGGGGACCAGCTCAGAGAGATGAGAATACAGAGGATGGCATGGTGTCTGTCCAAGGTGGTTAGAGCTACAGTTGTTGAGTGACATGTGCTAAAATAAGGTATGGGTTGAATTTGGTAGAGTACAGTGAGGAAAAGTCTCTCTTTCTTCTCCCATCTCAGTGTTTGTCCAAGATGCTCTGTCCAATTTCTCCTCCCCACCTTTGACAGGCATCTTGATCAGATCTGTGGATTTTCTATCACTTTCATAAATCAGAGCAGTCTCATTTTCAAGTAGAAAAAATATGATTCAATGTAAATAACCAATTTCATCATATACTCATGTCAAAATGTCCACCCTCCCCTACTCAGGGCTGACCCAGGAGCCAGCAGGGAAAGGCTTTGGCTTGTCCTTCCCCTCTGTCTCCATCACATCCCTTTTTGCTCTGCATCCTCCCGTCTTTGCAGGTTGAGGGCTCCTGCTAGAGTCTCCTTAACCCTGCTCATGTCTAGGGGACTGTGCAAGGTGACAGTCTAGCTACCTTCTGGGGTGTCCACTTGGCCCAGAGGAGGAAATCCTAACCTTTGCCCAACAAACAGCATGCATGTGGCTGCTCCCTCTCCTCCTTCCCCTCGCTTGCCCTGTCATCATGGGCAGCTCCTCCAGCCTCCTGCCTACAGAATTCTCCAGGAAAGAGCAATCTCTAGTTTATAAGTTTCCTCCCAAGAACTCATGGTGTCCCCCTCTGGGCCCATGGAGCACCGGGGTCTGGATCCTGAATCTCAGTAACCATTTTGCTGGAGAGAAAGATGCTGTTCATGCTTAGTGCAAGCTCTAACCACTCTGTGGTTCTTGGGCAGCTCATTTGGCTTGAATGGGAAACATCCTAACTAGATGGCTGGCAGCCCTGCATCTCAATAACTCTCATCCCTTAGACTTTTTAGTCTTTGTTCCTCTGGATGGACAATGGGAATTAGAGAAAGGCGTGGCTCCGCTCTTTATTAGTAAGTCACCCATTTATCATTCTGTTACTGTTATTTCTAGGAGAGACCAATACTTGGAAGTAGGAACAGAATCATTTCAGTACTGAGCTCAAGTGGGGGTACCCCACAGGGACTCCCAGAAACCACTGATATGACCTGGGGAGTTGTATTTGTTTGCTAGGGTAACCATAAGAAAATACCAAGGATTGGGTGGCTTATGCAACAGAAATTTATCTCCTCACAGTTTTGGAGGCTAGAAGTCAAAGATCAAGGTGTCAGCAAGGTGGTTTCTTCTGAGCCTCTCTCCTTGGCTTGCAGATGTTTGCCATCTTGCTGTGTCTTCACATTGGCTTTCACTGTATACTCTGAGTATCTCTTCTTCTTCTCGTAAGGACACCAGTCATATGGGATTATGGTCCTACTCCAGCTACCTCATTTTAACTTAATCACCTCTTTAAAGATCTTATTTTCAAATACGTTGCTAACTTGACTTACAATGGGGTTCCATTCTGATAAGCCCACTGTAAGTTGAAAATATTAATTATAAGATGCATTTAATTCACCTAACCTACCAAACATTATTACTTAGCTTTAACCTTAAAGATGCTCAGATCATTTATAAATACATTAGCCTGCAGTTGGGCAAAACCAAATGAAATGTTAAGTATCTTGTGTAATTCATTGAATACTGTACTGAAAGTGAAAAACAGAATGGTTGTAGTTGTGTGGATCCAGAATGATTATAAATGTATTGATTGTTCACCCTCGTGATCACATGGCTGACTGGCAGCTGCAGCCCACTGCCACTGGCCAGCATCATGAGAGAGCGTCAGACCACATATTACTAGCTCAGGAAAAGATCAAAATTCAAAATCTGAACTGTGGTTTTGACTGAATGTGTATTGTTTGTGTGCCTTTGTAAAGTCCAAAGATGCTAAGTTGAACCATGGTAAATTGGGGACACTCTGTGCCAAAACATTCTGAGGTACTAGGGTTGAGACTTCATGAGTCTTTAAACAATGTGTTTATTCATTTATTGAGGCTGTGCAGGGTCTTGGTTGCACGTGTGGGTATCCTTGGCTCAGCCTGTGAACTCTTAGTTGTGGCCTGTGGGATCTAGTTCTCTGACCAGGGATTGAACCTGGGCCCTGTGCATTGGGAGTGTGGAGTCTTAGCCACAGGAACACCAGGGAAACCCCTCAGTGTGAATTTAGGGGAAACGCAAGTCATTCCAGGACAGGAGGAGAAGGCTGAGGTTGGGGTTAGCTGGTCCCTCTGGGTAGACATAGCCCTGAGCATGCCTGTCCTCTCCAACGCACTCACCTGTTGACTTTAGACAGCCACAGTGCCTGGAGTCTTGAGTTCCAGAGTGGGAATGATGCCCAGTCTGGTGAGACTTGGAACATTCAGAGTATATGCTCATTCAGTCTTCCAAAGGGCTAATTAGTCCTTCACAATAACAAAGCTACTCTCTCTCTACAATGTGGAATAAAAAATAACCTTTCTTTAAAAAACAACACAGAATTCCCAAGATGCCAAATCTCAAGTGTCTTATACCAGATTAGAAACAATCAGCTCACTTCTGTGCCTACTGTAGTCAAATCAAGCAAAAAAATTGTGCAATTATGTGTGTATTTGCTTAAATTATGTAAACAATGATCTTAATAGACCACTTTGCTTTGCTTTTGTAGACCCAAGCCCTATCTGACTTAGTGAAGTCGCTCAGTCATGTCCAATTCTGCAACCCCGTGGACTGTAGCCTACCAAGCTCCTCCGTCCATGGGATTTTCCAGGCAAGAGAACTGGAGTGTGTTGCCATTGTCTTCTCCAGGTTATCTTCCCAACCCAGGGATTGAGCCCAGGATTCCCTCATTGCAGGCAAACGCTTTACCATCTGAGCCACCCCATTTGACTTAGGTGGTTTATTTATTAATATTTAGATCCATAACATTTTGATGAGACCATTTTGATGCCCCAGCATTTGTGAAGCTCCTTAGATGTCAAGACATTTTGACTACTCTTTAAAAGGAAAACAGAAAAAGAAGAACCCTGTTAAACTTAAAAAAAAAAATTAAAACGGTTTCTGTAAACAGAACTTCCCACTGTTAGTCTGACCCCATCCTGATCCTATTCACAGTGAAATTTCCCTTCTCTAAAGGTAGCAAAAGAAATGTCAGCATCTCTGGAAACAAAATTTTGGAGGGAATAAATGAAAAACAAAGACAAAAAATAATAGTTCAAAGAAGGACATTCCAGTTTTAATACTCATTCTTATAATACCCTCACTGGTCAACTTTTAGAGGGCTCCTCCAGCTAATTTTGTGGAGTATTTCGGGATTCTGTGGTTCCCCATCCTAATACTCTTATGCTAAGTCACTTCAGTCATGTCTGACTCTTTGTGACCCATGGACTATAGCCTGCCAGGCTCCTCTGTCCATGGGATTCTCCAGGCAAGAATACTGGAGTGGGTTGCCATGCCCTCCTCCAGGGATTGAACACATGTCTTTTATGTCTCCTGCACTGGCAGGTGGGCTTTTAATTTATATTAATAAGTATATCAGAAAATAGAATATAATGCTCGTGATGAACATAAAAGGTGTGACCTGGATCAGACCAAAAATATAATCATTTACAGAATCCATTTATCTCATCTAAATGTGATCCAAGTCTCTTGGTTTCTCTTTAGTTCCAAACTCCTCTGAATTGTCTGCGTCTATGTCTTGCTATATACCTGGCAGAGCCTCTATGGATGGTCCCCGGAAAGAATGTGCTGTCTGTCTTCCCCAGTATCACCTTCTGACAGTCTGTTGTTGCACTTGATAGTGCTTTCTTATTTTAATTTTTTAGCTTCTTCCCCTCCAATTCAATAGAAAATGGAGTTGGTTTGTTTTCTTGAAGGAAGCTTTTACTCTTTCCTATTTTTTTTGCTCTGTTGGATCAGAGAGATTTCCATTTCCACTGAATTTCTTATCCTCAAAATTAGCCCCTCAAATTCAAATCTTCAAATGACAACAAAGTCAGTTTTATCATTCTTACATTACTTCCCAGTGAAGTCAATGTATATAATTACAGTATAAAATACTACAATTTGAATCAAAAAGTAGACTAGAACAGATAATTAACAAGTTACAGTCCATCAACAGTTAATCCATACAGTGGATGAACTAATTTTAAGTGTATGACTTGAATCCACTTACAAGGTCAGATGTCGAATAAACAGGGCGTATCTGTATAGAGGAATTCTAACATTTGATTCAATATGGCCACTCTTTTTAGAAAAAATTGTGGCTAAATATACATAGCAGAAAAACTATCATTTTCACTTTTTTAGGTATGCTGTGACATTAAGTATATTCACATTATGTGCAATAATGTGGATGTACTTGACGATATCACCACTGTCCATCCACTATCTAGAATTTTTTCATCATCCCAAATGGAAACTCTGTATCTGAGAAACACTAACTCCCCATCTCCCCCTCCTCTCAGCCCCTAACAACCACCACTCTACTTTCCAGCTTCATAATTTTGACTTCTCTAAGTATTTCATATAAGTGCATATGGTTTTTATCCTTTTGTGTCTGGCTTCACTTAGTATAATGTTGTCAATGTTCATCCACGTTGTAGCAGGTGTCAGAACTACATTCCTTTTAAAAACTGAATAATATTCTATTATGTATGTGTTTTTGCTTATCCATTCATCTGTTCATGCACATTTAGGTTGTTTCCATTTTTTGGCTATAAAGCCACACCTTAGTGGCACCCCACTCAAGTACTCTTGCCTGGAAAAACCCATGGACGGAGGAGCCTGGAAGGCTGCAGTCCATGGGGTCGCTGAGGGTCGGACACAACTGAGTGACTTCACTTTCACTTTTCACTTTCAGGCATTGGAGAAGGAAATGGCAACCCACTCCAGTATTCTTGCCTGGAGAATCTGGGACGGGGGAGCCTGATGGGCTGCCGTCTATGGGGTCGCACAGAGTCGGACAAGACTGAAGTGACTTAGCAGCAGCAGCAACACATATTTACAGAGTTATAATTTACATGCAGTAAAATGGACTTGTTTTAAGCTTGAAGGTGAAGGTGAAGTCGCTCAGTCGTGTCCGACTCTTTGCGACCCCGTGGACTGTAACCTACTAGGTTTCTCCGTCCATGGGATTCTCCAGGCAAGAATACTGGAGTGGATTGCCATTTCCTTCTCCAGGGGATTTTCCCGACCCAGGGATCGAACCCGGGTCTCCTGCATTGGAGGCAGATGCTTTAACCTCTGAGCCACCAGGGAAGCCCCTGTTTTAAGCTTACTGTTGATAAATGTATACACCTACATAGTCACCATGATGATCAAGTTATAGAGTATTTCCATTACTCCAGGGGTTATAGAGTATTTCCTTTACTCCAGAAGTTTTCCTCCTGTCCAGCAGTTAATTCTCCTACCCCAAACCATCCCATGCCTTGGGCACCACCCATCTGCTTTCTGCCACAGTGGATTAGTTTTGAGACCTTTTTAGGCCTGAGAGATCTTGGTTAGTAATGCGACAAAGAATTCAGAATAAAGGGCTCATTAAATATGGGTGAGACAGGCTCTGGGAGACAAAGGTATTGGAATACATGCAAGGACCCCAGTGACACAGGTACCACACTCAGTGGTGCCTGTGCACAAAAATGTCACCTTGACTGATCAAGGTTAGGACCAACTTTCCTGTGGGGAAGTTACAGATGAATGTTGATGTGGAAAAACCAAGATCACAATTTTCTGAAAGAGAAGAAATATAGAGAATATATTATGTCCTCTTTGTTATAGTTCTTTTGTTCATATTTTTTCTTAATGTCCTAGAGGAGGTAAGAATATTCTAGAAATTTTAAGACCTATGCGTAGCCTCTTCCTCTTGTTCGTGGGAGGAAGAGCTTCCCCTCCTCATTCTTTGGTCCATCCTAAGGCAGATAGTGAGGACACGGAGCTCTGACAGTGGTAGAAAAGAGCTAACAGCCAGCCTCAGACGCCTAAGATAAAATGTGATGTATTCAACTCTGCATGGGCTTAACTTCAGATGAGAAAAGTAACTATGTCAAAGCAGAGAATTTAGGCCGCTTAGAATGTTCATGGGGTGCTTTCAGGTGCTAGAACCGACACGTGCCGTGTTGTGTGCTGTTTCACTCGTGTCCGACTCTTCGCGACCCCATGGACTGTACAGCCCACCAGGCTCCTCTGTCCATGGAATTTTCCAGGCGAGAATATTGGAGTGCCACTCCAGGGGATCTTCCGGACCCAGGGACCCAGGCCGTGTCTCTTACATCTCCTGCATTGGCAGGTGGATTCTTTACCACAGCGTCATCTGGGAAGGCCCTAGAACTGTCATGTTAGCTAAATAACCACAACTAATAGGTGGCTCCATTAATTGCCTGAGGCCAAGATTTGATTACCAGAACACAACCAGATGCATATTTGGCAATGTCTTTCCTATTCAGTTATTCTGATAAGCTTGTAAGAGTGTGGCGATGGCCAGTCACCTAGGCTCCTTCTCTTGGTGATGTAGCTCTTCTTCTGTGGACCCCTGATCAGGTGCTGCCTGATCAAGACTCTCATCTGATCATTAAAATTGAGGATTCATTACTAATAAACATGAGTAACTAGAATTAAATATTTTTTACTAATAAACCCTACATTGCAAATATTGGTTAGTCAAAAGTTTCTTGATTTTTTTAATAATAGAGACAAAGTGGAAACAACCCACCTTTTCCTTTTTTTGGCAAGCAAGCAACACTTCCTTAAATTCTTGAGTCAACATATGGATTTTTCAATTCTTTTGTTCCATCAGCTCTCTTTTCTATTTTAACCTGTTTTTGAATAAACTTAGCAATTAGCTTAGTTTTTCTCAAGAAACTTTCATTCATGTCCCTTCTCTTTGTCTTACTCTTGCTTTGTAATGCCTTCAGTTTTTGCTGCATGTGAAACTTTAACAAGGTATTTTCTGATCCTGTGTTAAATCATTTGTTTCTTTTGCAGTTCTTATGTTTTCTGATTAATTACACCCTTTGGAGCTCTGACAGTGGTAGAAAAGAGCTAACAGCCAGCCTCAGACGCCTAAGATAAAATGTGATGTATTCAACTCTGCATGGGCTTAACTTCAGATGAGAAAAGTAACTATGTCAAAGCAGAGAATTTAGGCCGCTTAGAATGTTCATGGGGTGCTTTCAGGTGCTAGAACCGACACGTGCCGTGTTGTGTGCTGTTTCACTCGTGTCCGACTCTTCGCGACCCCATGGACTGTACAGCCCACCAGGCTCCTCTGTCCATGGAATTTTCCAGGCGAGAATATTGGAGTGCCACTCCAGGGGATCTTCCGGACCCAGGGACCCAGGCCGTGTCTCTTACATCTCCTGCATTGGCAGGTGGATTCTTTACCACAGCGTCATCTGGGAAGGCCCTAGAACTGTCATGTTAGCTAAATAACCACAACTAATAGGTGGCTCCATTAATTGCCTGAGGCCAAGATTTGATTACCAGAACACAACCAGATGCATACTTGGCAATGTCTTTCCTATTCAGTTATTCTGATAAGCTTGTAAGAGTGTGGCGATGGCCAGTCACCTAGGCTCCTTCTCTTGGTGATGTAGCTCTTCTTCTGTGGACCCCTGATCAGGTGCTGCCTGATCAAGACTCTCATCTGATCATTAAAATTGAGGATTCATTACTAATAAACATGAGTAACTAGAATTAAATATTTTTTACTAATAAACCCTACATTGCAAATATTGGTTAGTCAAAAGTTTCTTGATTTTTTTAATAATAGAGACAAAGTGGAAACAACCCACCTTTTCCTTTTTTTGGCAAGCAAGCAACACTTCCTTAAATTCTTGAGTCAACATATGGATTTTTCAATTCTTTTGTTCCATCAGCTCTCTTTTCTATTTTAACCTGTTTTTGAATAAACTTAGCAATTAGCTTAGTTTTTCTCAAGAAACTTTCATTCATGTCCCTTCTCTTTGTCTTACTCTTGCTTTGTAATGCCTTCAGTTTTTGCTGCATGTGAAACTTTAACAAGGTATTTTCTGATCCTGTGTTAAATCATTTGTTTCTTTTGCAGTTCTTATGTTTTCTGATTAATTACACCCTTGCTGCTGAGTCGCTTCAGTCGTGTCCGACTCTGTGCGACCCCATAGACGGCAGCCCATTGGGCTCCGCCATCCCTGGGATTCTCCAGGCAAGAACACTGGTGTGGGTTGCCATTTCCTTCTCCAATGCATGAAAGTGAAAAGTGAAAGTGAAGCCGCTCAGTCATATCTGACTCAGCGACCCCATGGACTGCAGCCCACCAGGCTCCTCCGTCCATGGGAATTTCCAGGCAAGAGTACTGGAGTGGGGTGCCATTGCCTTCTCCGAATTACACCCTTAGGTGGTCTATATGTTGAATAATCTTCATTTCCATTTTTCTTTACTTTTCACTGTGATATTCCTGTGAAAAATGTAAATGGGTTGTCAAACAAGAGGAGTAACGTTTTCCATCTTGAATGATTAACCTGAGTGTAATACTCATGCCATGAAGCTCTCTTTAAAAGTTACTCTGTATTATCTAATTTTGCATCAAGTGTTGAAAATTAATTCTGTAGACTAACTGTTCTTAATACATGGAGTGAGCAACAATGTTTACACATGTTGGTATTCATCTGCTTTGTAGAAAATAAAAGCCTGAAATAGATTTAAGTGGACAAATGAGTAGAATTAGGTCATGTGAGAGACAATGAATGGGGAGGGCTGCTCTTAATTGGAAACCTTTGAGTGTTGATGGTGTCAACTAAACTGGTGAGACTGGCAGGAAGCCTGTGGTTTTTCCCAGATCTGTGTCTGTGCTGGGAAGCTAGAATTTAGCTGGTGGAAGAAGAATTGCTGGAAAATGGACTAAGGTTACTCAGGAATTATTAAGTGGGGAGGTTTAGGGAATGGTGAAACTGGGTAATCATAGTTAAATCCATTTCACCTGTAACCCGCCTTTGCTAATCAAGGTCATTTTACTTGTTCAAAAGACGCACAGGTCCTCTGAGCTGCATGTAGGCTGACGAGTAAAATGTTTGTCCAAGTTGTTTTCCAGGAATTGGTATCAGGTGTGTCTAGCTCAAGCTGAGCTGGTTTAGACTGGATAGGACCATCCACCTAGGCATGCTGGGTCTGCTGGGTGACCTTTTGATGTTGGAGGGCTAAGACCTCCATCCTCAGAGTACTAAGCGCCTCTGCTTTTCTACATGCAGAGGCCTGTAGCGTAGTTGCACCTGTGCAGATTTCCCACATCCTTTTTCAGTCACACCCTCCACACCTCAGACCACCTTGCTCCCTTAGCCTTATGTCATTAACACCCAGAGCCCTTTGCCTTCAGGAAGCAGGTTTGAACTGGTTCTCTCTCTACTTTGACTGCCTTGTGAGTAAATTCTTTGTTTCCTGCTGTCTCAGAGATTTCGCTTGCTGCCTATCGGGCAAAACAAACCTGGCTCTGTAAACCTGACTAGAGGAAAGAGCGTAAGGAAACGAGGCCGCAACAGGGTGGCGTGCAGACTTCTGCTGGATGTCCTTGAAGCCGTGCAGCTCTGTGCAGCCCCCAAGTATCCCAGGGGGGAGAGGTATGTGAGAGACGCTCAAGTACTGCTCCTTTATCGTTTTACCTGGCTATGAACATTTCACCATTTAAATGTTTCTGTTGTACTCTTTCGTGTGTGCAGTCATTATGTAAAACCTTCAGAAGCACCAAGATTCACATTTTGTTCCACACTATAGTTTCTTTCTTGTCTCATTGCTTTCCCAATTAAACAGTACAGTTTTCTGCTAGGCACATTTTTTGGAAGCACCTTTACAGAGTGTGTTGAGTGCCAAGAGATTACTGTCAGTCAGTTCAGTCACTCAGTCGTATCCGCTCTTTGTGACCCCATGGTCTGCAGCACACCAGTGTTCCCTGTCCATCACCAACTCCCAGAGCCTACTCAAACTCATGTACATTGGTTGGTGATGCCATCCAACCATCTCATCCTCTGTCGTCCACTTCTCCTCCAGCCTTCAATTTTTCCCAGCATCAGGGTCTTTTCCAATGAATTGGTTCTTTGCATCAGGTGACCACAGTATTGGAGTTTCAGCTTATCATCAGTCTTTCCAATGAATATTCAGGACTGATCTCCTTTAGGATGGACTGGTTGGATCTCCTTGCAGTCCAAGGGACTCTCAAGAGTCTTCTCCAACACCACAGTTCAAAAGCATTCATTCTTCGGCACTTGGCTTTCTTTATAGTCCAACTCTCACATCCATGAATGACTACTGTGGACCTTTGCTGGTAAAGTAATGTCTCTGCTTTTTAATACGCTGTCTAGGTTGGTCATAGCTTTTCTTCCAAGGAGCAAGCATCTTTTAATTTCATGGCTGCAGTCACCATCTGCAGTGATTTTGGAGCCCCCCAAAATGAAGTCTGATACTGTTTCCATTGTTTCCCCATCTATTTCCCATGAAGTGATGGGACCAGATGCCATGATCTTCATTTTCTGAATGTAGAGCTTTAAGCCAACTTTTTCACTCTCCTCTTTCACTTTCCTCAAGAGGCTCTCTAGTTCTTCGATTTCTGCCATAAGAGTGGTGTCATATGGGTATCTGAGGTTACTGATATTTCTCCCGGCAATCTTGATTCAAGCTTGTGCTTCATCCAGCCTGGCATTTTGCATGATGTACTCTGCATATAAGTTAAATAAGGATGGTGACAATATACTATAGATGCACTAATATAAATTAATTAAGAAAAGTGATTCAAATCTTGTTTCTGCCATGGACAGAGGAGCCTGGGGTTGTGCAGTGACTGAGCACATTTAAAGAGTCTGGGGTGATACTAGGTAATTTGCATTTAATTAAAAGTAAAAAGTGTCATATGTGGAAATTTTGACTAAAATTGAGACCATTAAAGCTAACCTAATAGCAGTTTATTTGCAAGCATATGAAAAATGTGTGTGTTACCTTTGGGTCCTAAGAGTAAGTAAATTTTATTTCCACTAACACACGTATACAGGCAAATGGAGATACAGGTCAAGAAAAAGCACTTTTTTTTTGCCTTAGTGAATTCCGGGAGATGGTGATGAACAGGGAGGCCTGGCGTGCTGCGATTCATGGGGTCTCAAAGAGTCGGACACGACTGAGCGACTGAACTGAACTGAACTGATGTATATAATTAGGAGAGTTTGAGTCAAGTCCATAGTTTCTCATAACTGAGTAGCCCAATACCTAGATAAAGACTGATTTTTACATTTAGTGCATCACTTCTGAGTAGTATACAGATAGAAGAATGTCAGCTGAGCTAATGTTTTCTCATTAACCCCAAAGCTGTACACTATTGAGTAACCAATTCCAGCGATGGCTATGTAGAGCTCAATATCTGCTCCCTTCATGGCTAAAAAGGAAATGGGAAGGCAGTGGTATTGCCTTTATCAACAGTTCCTTAGGCTTGATTCATAAAAGTATCGTATTGAATATGAGACAAATCATTGAAATATGAGACAAAATCCATTGGAAAGGTAAATAGGAAATTTTGATATTAACATGTATTCTTCAAGGTAGGTTTCCATGTTGTCAAGAAATGAACAGAGCATACCAGGAAAAACTTATTTTCTATTATTAACTTTGTATTTATTTTTCAGGATAGGAATTCTTTGTGATCCAATTCTGTTCAGAAATGAAATTATTTGTTGACTACATTCCAAGGATCAGTTCTGCTCAGTCGCTCAGTCGTGTCCGACTCTTTGCGACCCCATGATTCGCAGCATGCCAGGCCTCCCTGCCCATCACCATCTCTCGGAGTTCACTCAGACTCATGTCCATCGAGTCC
>SJYT01024157.1:49854-83959 GCA_006410635.1 Cephalophus harveyi | reverse complement strand
TCTCATCTTATGTTGCCCCGTTCTCCTCTTGCCCTCAATTTTCCCCAGCATCAGGATCTTTTTCAATTAGTTGACTATTCGCATCAGGTGACCAAATTATTAGAGTTTCAACTTCAGCATCAGTCCTTTCTTTAAGCTTCAAACCAGAGCCAAAGTTCATCACTTGAAGGAGATGCTCTGTCTTGAGCAGGAAAATTAATAGTGCTGTTAAATATATTATTAGTATGGGGACTCTGTTGAGCTAAGTGTGAGGTACATGACTAGACCACTAACTGCATATACATTAGTGGTGGCAGAATACTGTATGAACCAGAGCTCTCTTGAAAGAGGCACCGAATACTTTTGTCCCAGATGGAAGAAACCATCTCAGATTATCACACATCAGGCTCACTCTTCTGTAAGCTGATTTTAAATTTTGGCTATTATTAAATATTATTTTGATTGTTTATAAATCTTGGTATGTCACCCCTGCTAAGAAACTCCCAATTCTCTTGCATCTTTCAGTGAGTCCCTTGCTGCAGATTCTGCATCTTTCTAACCTAAATATTTCTGCAGCATATTCCTCAACCATAATGAACTTTTACATTCTAGTTTAGTCTCCTTCTTAAATTTTTTCTTCTGAGTGACTTTGAACAATTAAAACACTAATCAATCAAGATATTATTTTTCAGAGTGGTCCTTACATTTTTGGCAATGTTTTATTCTAAAATATTTACTGGAATGCTCTACCTCTCAGAAATGACTCTCTTGGTGCTTTTAACTAAGACAGAAGAATATGCATGTGTGAATCTATTCTAAGATGAAAGCAGTGGTTTGATATTGTCCTAAAAATAACTTTAATTTGGATCTAGTCAATTTTATCACATCCTTATTCAAATGATCTGTCTTGAAGTATGGAAGATTTAGTGCACCTAGTAAAACATCAGGAAAAATTCTGTAATGTCTTAAGGAAAGCTGCTGTTGTTTAGAAAGCTGCATAAAAAATTCCCATCTGCAAATGGTTATTTATTACTTAGTTATTTTTAGATTTTTTTTTTTTTNTGTCTTGAAGTATGGAAGATTTAGTGCACCTAGTAAAACATCAGGAAAAATTCTGTAATGTCTTAAGGAAAGCTGCTGTTGTTTAGAAAGCTGCATAAAAAATTCCCATCTGCAAATGGTTATTTATTACTTAGTTATTTTTAGATTTTTTTTTTTTTTGGATGCATTGCTCAAAGTAGCCTCTGGGTGCATTTGCAGAGTTTAGTAATTAGCTTTCCCACTATAGCTTGTACACAACATAGAAGACAACATAAACAAACACAGGACACATTCACATACATCAGCATGTATTCACACTCAGATGAATAAACAGGTAAGTGAGGATGTCTTTCAATCAGTTTGTCAGCCAAAAATATGATTATTTAATAATACCTTAAAAGTCAAGATTCTTAAGTACTTGACAGTTATCAAGGAGCTGTTTCTTTGTTCAGGAATTGTGGTTTGTTTTTGGGCCATGCCTATGTGTCTATATGCTTTCCAGGAGGCTGCAAAATGTCTACATTCTTAAAATGAAATAATTATCTCTGAAGTACAGAAAAAACTGAACATACTGCAAAATTTCAGTGTAATGCTGTCTACTAGAGAGCTGCAACTCCACTGTAAAATAGTTTACGTAATCCCTAACCTGGAAAGTGTAAGCATTTAAAATATGCTAGATATGAGGCCAAGAAGATCCTCTATAAGTAAGAGTAGCAAAGGTTTCCCAAGATCTTAAAACAACCTGGCATGCTGCTGTTAGAATTAGTGAGCTGGACTTGTATTGGCCCCTGTTCAGAAAATCTCGTTCCAGGCACAGATTCAGGTGAGTGAACTTCCCTTTGGAATGTCAGTGACTTGACCTGTTAAGCCAGTAATTTGTGACTTGAATGGCTTAGTTAAAAAGATAAGCTCAATCAATCAGATTTCTTCTCTTAGAAATTTTAAAGCATGTGAAGGACCTTTAAATTGAAAGACTGTATAATGATGGACTAAGTTGCCATGTGGGACCACATGCATGGAGATATTATGGAAAAGCAGACTCATTACTGAGAATCTCTATCTCTCTGTATTTGTGACCCCATGTACTATAGCCTGCCAGGTTCCTTTGTTCATGGAACTCTTTAGGCAAGAATACTGGAGTAGGTAGCCTTTGCCTTCTCCTGGGGATCTTCCTGACACAGGGGTTAAATCTGGGTCTGCTGCATTTCAGGCAGATTCCTTATCATCTGAGACACCAGGGAAGCCTATAGGGTTCACCCAAAGTTCATTTCTCCTGAGAAATCTGTATGCAGGTCAAGAAGCAACAGTTAGAACTGGACAAGGAACAATAGACTTGTTCCAAATCGGGAAAGGAATATGTCAAGGCTGTATATTGTCACCCTGCTTATTTAACTTATATGCAGAGTACATCATGAGAAATGCTGGACTGGATGAAACACAAGCTGGAATCAAGATTGCCGGGAGAAATATCAATAACCTCAGATATGCAGATGACACCACACCTATGGCAGAAAGCAAAGAAGAACTAAAGAGCCTCTTGATGAAAGTGAAAGAGGAGAGTGAAAAAGTTGGCTTAAAGCTCAACATTCAGAAAACGAAGATCATGGCATCTGGTTCTATCACTTCATGGAAAATAGATGGGGAAACAGTGGAAACACTGAGAGAATTTATTTGGGGGGGGGGGACTCCAAAATCACTGCAGATGGTGACTGCAACCATGAAATTAAAAGACGCTTACTCCTTGGAAGAAAGTTATGACCAACCTAGACAGCATATTTAAAAAGCAGAGACATTACTTTGCCAACAAAGGTCCATCTAGTCAAGGCTATGGTTTTTCCAGCAGTCATGTATGGATGTGAGAGTTGGACCATAAAGAAAGCTGAGTGCCAAAGAATTGATGCTTTTGAACTGTGGTGTTGGAGAAGACTCTTGAGAGTCCCTTAGATTGCAAGGAGATCCAATCTGCTGCTGCTGCTGCTAAGTCGCGTCAGTCGTGTCTGACTCTGTGCGATCCCATAGACGGCAGCCACCAGGTTCCCCCGTCCCTGGGATTCTCCAGGCAAGAACACTGGAGTGGGTTGCCATTTCCTTCTCCAATGCGTGAAAGTAAAGTCGCTCAGTCGTGTCCGACTCTTAGCGACCCCATGGACTGTAGCCTACGAGGCTCCTCTGTCCATGGAATTTCCCAGGCAAGAGTACTGGAGTGGGGTGCCATTGCCTTCTCCGGGAGATCCAATCAGTCCATCCTAAAAGAAATCGGTCCTGAATATTCATTGGAAGAACTGATGCTGAAGCTGAAACTCCAATACTTTGGCCATCTGATGCGAAAAACTGAGTCGTTAGAAAAGACCCTGATGCTGGGAAAGATTCAAGGTGGGAGGAGAAGGGGACGACAGAGGATGAGATGGTTGGATGGCATCACAAATTTAATGGACATGAGTTTGAGTAGGCTCCAGGAGTTGGTGATGGACAGGGAGGCCTGGTATACTGCAGTCCATGGGGTTGCAAAGAGTTGGACACGACTGAGTAACTGAACTCAACTCAAAAAGTTCATTTGGGTTTTTGGTAAAATGTTACAGAAAAATATGACATCTCACCAAAATGTGGACTCCCTTGTGACTCAGCTGGTAAACAATCTGCCTGCAATGCAGGAGACCTGGGTTCAATCTCTGGGTTGGGAAGATCCCCTGGAGAAGGGAAAGGCTACCCACTTCAGTATTCTGGCCTGGAGAATTTCATGGACTGTATAGTCCATGGAGTCTCAAAGAGTTGGACATGACTGGGCGACTTTCACTTCACTTCACTACAGAAAAATGTGAACGAACTTTGAGGTTGTCTCAATATATACCTCTGTTTTTCTTGAATCTTAGTTCTTCAGCTCTTTTGGGAACTCCTGTAAGATCTGACAGTATCCTGACTGTAAGCAGATATCTTATGAGCTAGTTTGACCTTCTTTCTTTTATTCCTTTCTATGAAAAGAACCATTAATAAAAAAGAAGCTGTAATAGAGACAGCACATCCTTTTAGAAACTAGGTAGCACCAGATCAGGGATATAAATCTGGAAACTAATTTACAAATAGGAACACCTGGGGAGAGCAATTCTTGCTTCTTTCATAAATGTGAGCGGGTTTTCTGATGTAGAACTATGAACTCTCCTTTCCACCTTGGACTACCTCTTTAACCTCCTAGGAAGGCCCCTTTCCCTCCATTCTCAGGTACTTAGAAGAGTGATTAAGCCTGAAATTGGGGGCTGAGGAAGGAAGGTGGGAAATGCATTTCCACAATCCCCACTTAGAATGTGTAGGTGGTGGTAGTAGCATTAATTCATATCAGGACTTGTGTGCATTTAGACGCTGTCTGTTCACTAGACTCCTTTTGGGAAAGTCTTTGCTTTCTAGCTATCCTTGTCTGACATTTTCAATTCTTGGACCACATCTCATACCTTTGCTAACAGTTTTTCTCTTCTCTGCCCTAAATCTTAACATGGCAAGCTTTCTTGTCATGTAGTCCTCAAGCGTCACTTTCTCAGAAGGCTTTCTACAGTTATTCAACTGAAGTTTAAACTCTTTTTCCTGACACTCTATTACTTTATAATATTTTCCTCATAACAGTTATTATTGTCTGAAATAACTTTGTTTTGTTTTTATTTTTAATTTTTTTTTAAAGCAGGGACTTTATCATTACTGCTTCATGCTTAGATGAATGCCAGAGACAAGAGAAATGCTCAATAAAGTTTTGTTGACATCATAAACAGTTGACGTGCTTCCCTGTGGCTCAGATGGTAAAGAATCCACTTGCAGTGTAGGAACCCAGGATTGATTCCTGGGTCAGGAAGGTCCCCTGGAAAAGGGAATGGCAGCACACTCCAATATTCTTGCCTGGAGAATCCCACGAACAGAGGAGCCTGGTGGGCTACAATCCATGGGTTCGCAAAGAGTTGGACACGACTCAGCTACTGAAACTTTCACGATGAACAGTTAATACTGTTAACAATATTCAGAATATTCAAGCTAATGTCATCTATAGTCATTTTACAAGAAAAACTGCCCCAAGTTACAAATTGGTTTAGAGTGAGTTTTAGGTCATGAAGACTTGATAACATTTTACTACCACTTTAACAATTTGCAAGTTGATTACAAAGCTTCCCATTCCTTGAAAGAGAACCTGTAATGACCATTTCTTACCCAACACATGCTGAATGTCAGGTACCAGTTTCCAATACCATAGTGAAGTCTGCTAGTAAAGACAAGTTTTGATGATGACTTAATCAGTTCAGGCTACCATGGAGAAATACCATAGACAGAGTGGCTTAAATAATAGGAGTTTATTTTCTTAAGTCTGGGTGCTGGAAAGTCTAAGATCAAGGTACTGGTAAGGTTGGTTTCATTCTGAGGCCTCTTCTCTGAGCTTTTAGGTAGCCACCATCTTTCTAAGAGAGAGAAGGTGGGGGTAGATTGAGAGAGATTAATTTCTCTCTGGTGTCTCTTTTTTATAAGGGCATCAATCCCTTCATAAGGGCCCCATCCTTATGACCTCACCTAACTTTAAGTACTTCCCAAAAGCCTCATTTCCAAACACCATCACACTGGAGTTTGGGGATTCAACGTAAGAATTTGGAGGGTGGGAGGTGCACAAAAATTCAGTCCATAACAGATGACTGATACTTTAAAATAACAATGTCTCCTATTTATATTGTATTTCTATGGTTGTAGAGCAGGTTCCTACATTTTCTTATATGATTCCACTCTCAGGTTCTTATAAATTGGGACTGATGGTACAGTTTGTTTTTTATAGATAAGGAAGCTAAGGTTCACAAAGGTTAAGTAGCTTGTTGGAGGTTTTGTACCCAAGAGGCTACAGAGAGACAGTCCTATAACCTCAGCACTGGATCTCTGCTCCAGCCCTGAAAACAATCCCAGAGTAATTGCTTTAGTCTAATGTTTATTTCTTTCCCCTGAAGGCTGTTGTAAATCATTAGAATTTCACTGTAATTTCCTTTCAAGTTCAAATCTACATATGAATCCAGAAAAGGACTCTTTTTGAAAAACCATCTAAAGAAGACTGTCAGTTTTTGCACTCTCCTGTGACCTTTGGGGCTGTCAGCCTATGTGCCCTGTGTCTATTCAGAATAAGAGCTGATTTGTGAGTTTGACTAAGATGTAAATCAGAGGGACTTCTAGTGTATATAAAACCGAATGACTGATGTGCTGTTCTCAGCAACCATGATGAGAAACCATAAGTTAACAACCTATGACACTCATATTCTCAGCATTGTTTATTTGTGGTTTTGGTTCTAAAATACAGTTGATCCTTAAACAACATGGATTTGAATTGTGCAGATCCACTTACATAGAATTTTTTTTCAGATACACTGTAGTTGGTTGATTAAATCCATGAACAGCCATGAACTGCACGAACATCCATGAACTGCACGAACATCCATGAACTGCAGAAAGGGAGAAATTATACTCAGATTTTTGACTGCTCAGAGGGTTGGTGCCCATAACCCCGACAGTGTATCAGTTGACTAACCCCCAGAACTGGGTTTCTATGTCCAACCAGGAGTGAAGAAAGTGAGCAATGAGCAGAAATAATTTGGGGTAGATTTCTTAACTGATGTGTACCTACTAGAAATTTCTTCTACATCCTTCTTACAACATTGGCCCTTCTTTTGGAAAGCATATGCTGAACAAAGTCTTTGTAGTACTTATCCAAATCAGAAGCAATGTTTGTCTGATGAAGAAGAGGTAATCAGGGTTGTGACAGGTACTGGAAGCCTGGAGAAGGTGAATAAGTGTTCTTATGCTGTAGAGAAAAGGCCTGTTTTAAACCTTGGTGATGTCTGTTCTAGGGGGCGAGAGGTATTGATCACAATCAAAATGGAAGAGATGGGAAAGGAGCCAACTAATAAAAGACTGGAATCCAGCCTGTTCTGTAGTCACTGACCATATTTAATGGGACCTTCAGAGAGTGTGGAACACATTCTTGGCAGGAAGTATACCATGACCTTTTATTTTTATGAAAAGGCCCACCTTCAGTCATATGGGCAAAGCTCCTTGACATAAATTTTTAGGAGTTAATATGGAAGCACAGTGGTGATAATGTCTGTACGAACTAAAAACACCTTTATACCTAAATTGTCTTCCCTTCACCTCTGTCCCGAGTTTGCTCCTGACTGATGGGTGCCAGTGTCGGTGAATTTTGTCTGTACTAAGGTGGATACTTCTTGTAAGCGAGTCTCCATGCTGCTGCTGCTGCTGCTGCTAAGTAGTGTCAGTCGTGTCCAACTCTGTGCGACCCCATAGACGGCAGCCCACCAGGCTCCCCTGTCCCTGGGATTCTCCAGGCAAGAACACTGGAGTAGGTTGCCATTTCCTTCTCCAATGCATGAAAGTGAAAAGTGAAAGTGAAGTCGCTGAGTCGTGTCCAACTCTTCGGACCCCATGGACTGCAGCCTACCAGGTTCCTCCATCCATGGGATTCTCCAGGCAAGAGTACTGGAGTGGGGTGCCATTGCCTTCTCCAGTGAGTCCCCATAACTACCCTATTTTCTAAACTACATATAAGGGAAGCATAATGAAGAGCTAAAAGGATGAATTTGCTTCACTTTGTTAGAGTGTACAGTTGGCCCTCAGTACCTACCAGTTCTGCATCTGTGCAGCCCACCAAACCAATCTGCTGATGGAAAGCCAGCAGGAATGGAGGGCTGATGGTACTATGCCATTTTATATCAAGGGCTTTGAGTATCTGTGGGTTTTGGTATCCACAGGGGATCTTAGATCAGAAGAATGACTGGATCTGACCAGGGTGGCTCTCAACTGCAGTGTCTCCCCATATTGGTATATTATTGTTAAAGGTGAAGTACATCACAAATTCTTAGTTACTTCAGTTAAAGGACATTTTTGATTGATTTACATTCAGAAATCTAAGTCTGAGATGCTTTAAGTTTCTGCCAACTCAATTTCTCTCACTTGGCTTCTCAGATGCATTCATAGATGGAAGAAAAAGATGCTACTGTAGCCAGGAAGCCTGGAAATGTCTGTGACACAGTTTATTTAGTGGATTCTGCAGCTGCTAATCTGGGTTTGCCCAGGGGAGTGTGTCATCTATGTGAACCACATCTGCCCTGTGTGTAAAGGTGGAAAAAGGGTTGAGAATTCATCTATGCAGTGTTTTATCAAGACCCTGGTTCAAACTCTTGAATAGAGAGGCATATCTAAGTGCACACTCACTACTTCCTTTTGCCATTCCAATTGGATCCTCTGCCTATCTTTGCTTATTTTTACATTCATTCATTTTTTTTTTAATTATTTATTTGGCTGTGTCGGGTCCCAGTTGTGGCATGCAGGGTCTTTCATTCTTATGTGCAGGCTTAATTGCTCCAAGGCCTGTGGGTTGTTAGTTTCCTCACCAGGGATTGAACCCATGTTGCCTGCATTGGAAGACAGATACTCTTTTTCTTTTTTTAATTATTTTTAATTGAAGGAGAATTGCTTTACAATCAGCTGTATGTATACATATGTCCTCTCCTTCTTGAATCTCCCTCCCACTTCTCACCCCCTTTCACCACTCTAGGTTGTTACAGAGCCCCAGTTTGAGTTCCCTGAGTCATATAGCAAATTCCCATTGCTTATCTATTTTACATATGGTAATCTATATACTTTCTCCATTTGTCCCACCCTCTTTGTCCTCCCTCCTCCTCTGCCTATGTCCATAAGTATGTTTTCTCTGTCTGAGACTCCATTGCTGTCCTGCAAATAGGCTCATCAGTACCATCTTTGTAGATTCCATATATATGCATTGATATATGATATTTGTTTTTCTCTTTCTGACTTACTTCGCTCTGTATAATAGGCTCTAGTTTCATCCATCTCACTAGCATTGACTCAAATGTGTTCATTTTTATGACTGAGTAATATTCCATTGTATTTATGTACCACAACTTCTTTATCTGTTCATCTGTCAAAGGATATCTAGGTTGCTTCCATGTCTTGGCTATTGTAACAGTGCTGCAGTGAACATTGGGGTACATGTGTCTTTTTCAATTTTGGTTTCCTCAGGGTATATGCTTATTAGTGGGAATGCTGGGTCATATGGTTACAGTTTTTTAAGGAATCTCCATACTAGGAAGATGGATTCTTAACCCCTGGACCAAAAAGGAAGTCCCCTTACACTTATTCTTGCCATTCTTATCCCATAAGACTTTGTCCCGTGGCTCCTTCCGCCTCGAGGACCTTTCTAACCTCAGTTAGTGCTGCTTCTCTCTGCTCCGTGTGTGACTTCTTTCAGACCCTGACCACATGGGTCCATGGATGGGTCTCTCGCCCTTTAGACCACAGGTGTCCACCCAGGCCAGAGAGCAGGCATCTGCTTGCTCTATCTGACACTGAGCTGTGCTCAGAGTCAGGAAGTGAGCAGTTAGTCTTTCTCTTCAGGACAGATGTTTCCTCACTTTAATGAGAAGTAGTTACGCTGTTCTGAGGTCTTGAGACCACCAGTAGTGGTATGCCTGCAATGGAATGGAAGGTGGTGTGATGAAAAGTCATTGAAACATCCATCTACAAGGGAAACCTGACTGAATGACTCCCCTTTCATTAGGAATTATGGGCTGCTCAGAACATCCACATCCATACATTAGGGAAGCATGGAATCAAGTTGATCCCCAGAATTCTTTCCCCGTCACATCCCTTCAGAACTTTAAAAAGGCTGATAGCTGTGAGGCTGGGGTAAGCAGGTAAAAAAGCAATCTTCTTTGGTTTTCTCCCAACACATTCACTGAGCTTTCTTGGCAAATGAAAGCCTCTTCCATTATTCATTCATTTTAGTACATTCTTATCGAGTGCCTACTCTGAGTCAGGTATTGCCCTGGTTGCTTGGGATACAGTGCCTGTATTCAGGGAGGTGTTGCGGGCTTCTTGGGGAGAGAGAGGAGGAGTGAACAGAACACTGCAATTCCCTGGAGACCATGGTCCCCAAAGAGAACAAAAGCTTTTATAATGGACGTAGTTTGTATCACACGGAGCCTCCTGTCTGCTTTGTACAAAGGAAGATCTGCTGCCCTTTGCCCTTTTTTTTTATATAAGCATAGGCTTCATAGTGTGGTCTGGAATATCTGTATTACCACTGAGAGAATTCAAAGCCAGGGAGAAATTATTTGTGGTAATAGGTATATTTGGATGTGTTTGAAGAATTTTGACTAGCTGATGACTAAAAAAGGCAAGAAAATAATTTTCTCCTCTCCAAAGAAATACAGTTTTGAAACTGAGACAAGGTCAATTTTTGTTGGTCACGGCAAAGAATCTTTCTGCTACTATTTATCTGTGGGAGTTTCTAGGAATCTTTAAGAGAATTTCAGGAAGACAAATGGAATATTTCTTGTTTTCTTTATAAAGAAATTCTTTTAAAGTTCAAGGACGGGTGTGTGTGTGTTTGGGAATGGGGGGGATGCCTGGGTAAGGAGAATGCTCTTCTCAATTGGGCCCCAACTACCTCTTAGGTTCCAGATACTCCATCCACCTCAGTGCCACGTGCCCATGTATTCTGTATGGCAAACACTCCAATTCTCACCATTCTTCAGACACATTTCCCCTTTCTTGTCAATCCTTGCTTGCTGCCCCCAAATTATATACTACTCCATTGGGGCTTCCCTGGTGGCTCAGATGGTAAAGAATCTGCTTGCAATTCAGGAGACCAGGGTTCCATCCCTGGGTTGGGAAGATTCTCCGGAGAAGGAAATGGCAACCCACTCTAGTAAGTATTCTTGCCTGGAGAATTCCATGGACAGAGGAACCTGCCAGTCTATAGTCTATGGAGTCGCAAAGAGTCGGACACGACTGAGCAACTAACACACACACGCACACACACACCATTTGCTGCATCTCAGGAACACCATTCTCATATTCCATGAACAGAGGAGCCTGGTGGTCGCAGTCTATGGGGCTGCAAAAAGCCGGGCAGGACTAAGCAACTATTGGGCATTTTAAACTTTAAAATTCTCTGGGCAGTGATAGGAACCAACAGTAAATGGCATGTGGAAGCATGATACATAAGTTTTAATATGATCCAATTAAAATGTCCAAGCTTCAGTATACATGTTCTCTTTTGTGTATTGTTCAACCTCAGTTTTCATCTCCCTGAAAATATTCCACAGCTGCTTTTTTTGATCTCAAGATTCTATGCTCTCAACCCTGCCTTTACCATCCCAAGAAATATCCTTTTGATGAGATGATAAACTTAATCATCTGCTTTTGGCACAGTGACTACCCCACATTGTGGAGTAGAGAGGGGATCTGGGGCCGGTACCCTGGATGGTTTTGAGCTTTTGGAGGAATCCACCTTCCCTACTTTCTGAAATGGATGATAGTGGGGCATGAATGGAGACAGAGCCTCTCTATCGGGGGAGGAAGCACCATTGTCTCAATTCTTCCACCTGCGGTTGAGGCCAGAGGATCATGGTACATTTGTTCACAACATAGGTTCTAACTTTTGTCACTAACTGGAAGAAGTTAGGAAAATCAGACCTCATATCAGTTAAATTTATTTTTTTTTCCTTTTCACCGAATACAATGTGAATTTTTTTTAGTTATTTAAAAAGATCCAAAAAATTAAACAGCAACGAAATGCAGTCCTGATAGTGTCCTTCGCCAAGCCAGCAGCGGTTAGGTGAGTGAGCAGAGGGCATATCTATAATTCAGCTCGGGAATATTTCTCTTAATAATTAATAGAGTGCCACAAAAGGAGGAGGCCCAATTGGGCCCTCGAACAAAGCTGCCAGCTGAGGACGACAGTGGTCGCCTCGGAGCCAACTGACCCGCCCAAGGTCGGATTTGCTCCAGCAATCCGGGCGCGCGCCACCACTGCCAGCTTGGCCACAGGGGGAGCCGGGAGAGGTGCCCGGAGCCCCGCCGCCACTGAGCGCGCGCGCGTGTATGTGTGTGTAAACTTGCACTTCCCATCGCTAATCTTTCTTTTGGCATATTTATGAGAATTGCGTGTTAACATCCACGTCCAGGGGGCACTTTACAAGGCAGCCACCAAATAAGCAATCTGGAGTCCATCGGGGGTGAGGAGCCGCTGCGGGCGCACTCGCCCGTCCACGGGGTGTCGGGGTATGTGGGGGGAGTGCTTTTTTTCTTGTTCAATGGAAGTGGGTGGCATTGGAGATCCGACCACTAGGACAGAGACCTCCCCGGAGCCAAACCTCTCGCCAACATATTTTTTTTGCAGCAACAGGTTCCCCGAGGGCTGCCCCCGCCGCCGGCAAGGACTGGCAACCTGTTCCTAGACCTTTGACTCTCCTAACTCGGACCTCAGCCTCCCTTTCGCAGTCCTTAGCCTGGGCCCGATTCTAACTTCAGTAATCCTTCCCCTTTCCGAGTCCAACACCTGTGTAAAGTCGGTCTCCTCCGCGCCGGAGACTTCCGACCCCAGAGCTGAGGCCAACAAACTCTCCACAAGGAGGCGGAGACCGAGGGGTCTGGGACCGGACCGCTCCGGGCTGGCGGCCTCGCCAGGGATGCCCGCGGGGCTCCCAAGCCCACAAGCTCGCTATGATGCCGGGGGAGGGGTGCTGTGTGTGTGCAGCGGGGTGGGGTGGTGGGTGGGCTGCCGGGGGAGATGCAGAGAAACGCGTCAGGAAGGNGGGGGGGGGGGGGGGGGGGGGGGGGGGGGGGGGGGGGGGGGGGGGGGGGGGGGGGGGGGGGGGGGGGGGGGGGGGGGGGGGGGGGGGGGGGGGGGGGGGGGGGGGGGGGGGGGGGGGGGGGGGGGGGGGGGGGGGCTGCCGGGGGAGATGCAGAGAAACGCGTCAGGAAGGAGAAGACACCTGGAAGCCCCTTGCGGCCGAGCCTGCACCTGCCGTCGAAGTCACCTCTTCCAGCCTCTCCTGACGTTTCTGCCCTGCCGTCGGGACCCCATTTCAGCTTCAAAGGGGACACCTCTCCCTCTGCGATTCGCTCCTCGCCCCTGGGGGCCCCCATCTGGGGACCCTGGAACGCTGCCCAGTGGCTCCCGGGAGCTTCGGCGACCGGGGACCGGGCCGGGGGGCGGGCGGCCGCGGCGTCGTGACTGCGCCCGCCCCGCCGCGCCTGGAGGCGCCCCTGGCGCCCGCGGTGAACGCCCCACCCTCGGACGGCCCTGGCCCCGCCCCCGGCCGGCGCGCGCTCCCGGCCAGGGGAGGCGTGTGCTGCTTCTGCAGCCAGCGAGAGAGCGAGAGGGATGGATATTGGAGGAGGAATTCGGGCTTAACAAGTGATCGCTGCTGTCTAGGATATATATATATTTTTTCTGGGGAACCTTGACTTCTTTTCCCTGTCGAACCCTTCTGTGCTGAACTCTAGAGGAAGCAGGAGTCTTGGGGTCTTCCCTGGGGCAGCCCTGATCCTCAGCCCCCGGCTCCAGCAGCTAGGACTCTGTGCCTCCCCCGACCAGGCAGTAGAACTTGTTCCGTGGATATTTGGGAGCTCCCACCTGCCACACCGGAGCGATTCCTTCCACCCCCAAGATCCTTCTTCCCCTCCTCCAGCTGTTGCAGCTTGAGGGTGAAAAAAAGCAAACCGGGGATTTTCTTTATTTTTATTTTGCACCCCGCCTGGGAATGGTAAGTATGACACCTCTCTTACCTTTCCTCTTCTCTCCTCTTTGGCTATTAAGAAACAGTGGACATTTGAGGGATAAATAATATCGAGAATGTGACAGAAGGGCATGAATGGAAGACGGTTAAAAATAAAACAGGAGGTGGGAGAAGGGAGGTGCAGATGCTGCGCGGCGCTCCGGGGGGCCAACAGTTGTTGTTTTCCCAACCCCGNCTATTAAGAAACAGTGGACATTTGAGGGATAAATAATATCGAGAATGTGACAGAAGGGCATGAATGGAAGACGGTTAAAAATAAAACAGGAGGTGGGAGAAGGGAGGTGCAGATGCTGCGCGGCGCTCCGGGGGGCCAACAGTTGTTGTTTTCCCAACCCCGGGGATGGGGTGCGTGCGCCCTGGTTAATGTGCCCGAGCGGGAACCTAGGTCTGGAGGCGAGGGCGCGATTAAAGATGTCGTTTCTCAACGAGGTGGGGTTTAGATTTAGCATCGTTTTGTCTCATCTCAGACTCACCGGTTCTATTTCTTTGAGAACAGCTGGTGAAGGGGCTTGAATTGTTGCTTCTCCCAACATTTGGGGTTGAGTGCATTTTCTGAGCATTTGAGCAATACATAGAGACTGTATAAATGGCGTGCGTTGAAGTGTGTATTTCTCACGGTATTGGCCCTTGGAATTCTCTCAATCTTTTTCTCCTTTTCTCTCTCTGATAAGGTTCAGGTACCACCCTACAGTTGCAGGAATTAGCACTGAGTGAGGAAAACAGCCTTGTTGTTGGGGGTGGGGTGGGAGGAGGAGGGGCGCGATGCTTGACTCTTGTTTGGGGGCGCAGGAATTGGGGAATAGGTAGTCAGCAAAATTCTGTTAGTTCGTGGTGTTAAAGAGGAAAGGATATTCCCTTGCAAGGTCTCTTCATAAAGTCTCCTGCAAGGTCTCCCCCATAAAGTCTCCTGAGAGTCAGCTTCAATAGATTCTCCTAACATGAATACCTTGAGTGGAGAAGGAAGAGAGATTTTAAACTAGTCTGATTTGCTGGTTGGAAGGATTTTTTCCTCTTTTTCCTTTTTCTTTCTTTTTTCTCCCCACTGTCTCCCTTTTTATAGACTCTTCCTCCTCTTCTTCTAAGATGAGGATAGTGAGGTAACTGGTAACAAATTAGAAGGAAGATAATTTGCTCTATGTACAGTGGAGGAGGGAGTTAAGTAAACAAAAAATTAACAAACCCAAGTAAAGAAGTAAGTAAATAAGAAACTATTTGGTGTAAAGAGGGCAAGCCTAGCTCTCCTGCAGAGTTGATTGTGAATTAGAAGACCCTCTAACTCATGACCTTCCGGGAGTCAGTTCCTTTGGCGGAAGAGGGGGTGTGCGTAGTATAAGAATTCACAGGCACTTTGGTTACACTGGGGCTGTATTTAACTAGTGTATTATAACTGCTTTGAGGGGGTTGGGGAAGAAACTGAGGAAACTCTCAGGCTGTTCAGCTTGTGGAAGTCTTTAAAGGATGTTGGCCTGACCCTCCACAGAGAAGATAGATAATTGGAGACCCTGTGAGAGTGAACATTTCAGAGTAGAAAATGATCTTGGGAGTCAGGCAAAGGAGGATACCAAACCAGAAAGCTTCAGAGGTGTATTTTCTGGGTTCTGTGTTCCAGTCAATTTCACCTCTTGTCCTGGGAGAATGTGATTGATCTGGAAGGGATGTGTGATCCGGAAGACTTTTGTTTGCTACTTCCCCAACTGTCACTTGATAAAACCTGGGTGTGTTTAGTCTTCTAGGCCTACAGGATTGAGCAGCAGGTGGTCAAGAGGTGGGTCCTGTTAATGGCTCCAGGAAGCCATTTCTCTTATGCTCCCCAAGAGCTTCCGGTAACTGAGGTTGGTAGCTGCCCTGAATCCTGGCTGTTGTTATCCTCCCCAATTCTCCAGGTCACTCTGCATTCTTGGAAGTCTTGTTGGACCCAGGGAAGGGAAGACGCAAGAGGAGACAGGATAAGCGAGATTAAGACAGGGACATTTACAGGTTCTGGCAGAGGAGATGAGTTAGTTGGACCTACAGAGAACAAACTAAGGAAGAATGAAGGTCAGGAATACCAGGTGACAGGGGCAACAGAAGAGGGCTGCAGGGAAGATGTGATCAGGAAGTGGCAGATTGGAAATAAAGGGAAGGAGGGAGGGACGGAAAAGAGAGGGGGATTTGGGCCATAGAAATTATTGTTAAATTATAGGGAAGAAAGTATCATAGGCTGAAAACAAAGTGCACACAAACTGGGATTTGAAACATAAGGAGACAGTCCTTGAGCAAAGTGTAGGAGGAAGCATCAAGGTGAACATGGGGGAACTGCAAGGAGAGTAGATGATTATTAGAGAAGTGGAAACTGGGATTAGCTCCTAGGCTGTGGGTGGTAGGGAGTGTTCTAGAGTCTGGGGAACAGAAAAACAACAACAGGGACAGGCTTCAGGGAGTCAGGGAATGCCAACTTAATACAGACCACTCGTGAGCCTCAGAATGTCCTGGATGACTTCATGTTCTGTCCTTCCCTTGCTTTGACAGTGGTATAAGGATATATGCATTTGGGGGTGGGGAGATTGACCATAAATATTATTATGTTATTAATAACTGCAAGCCTTTATTGATATTCCTCATGTACAAGGTACTGTGGTGTTCTGTCAACATCAATTATCTCATTTAATCCTTACACAAATGATATGGGAGAGGTTGTATTATTATCTGCACTTTGTAGATGAGGTGACTGATACTTGTTCGAGTGGTGGAACCTGGATTAAAGAAAATTGTTTTTTCCAACTCCTCTAATCCTGAATCAAGTCAGAGGGGTGGAAGGCCACTGAATTCAGAAATACTTGATGAGTGGAAATTTGAAAAAAATGCCTTGAGATCAATGAATGATGGAAGCAGCTGTAAAGTGACAACATGGTTATTGTGGAATGAAGAGGGTGACAGTGAGAATTAAAACCTAGCATTAGTGAAAAGGTGGACTGAAAGAAGAATCATATGGGTTGAGAGTGGAGAGAAGAAAAATAATTAAATTACGATGAAAGTAGACAGTGCTGAAATGATAGCCAAAGAAAAAGGATAGAAGGGTATTTAGTGAGAAGATTTAACAACCTGCCCCATTACTACTCCTTGGAAATTTATAGTCTCTTTGGTGCTTTATATAATGGCTTGCTTGCTTGAGGAGAAGAGAAAGAAGTGTATGTAAAAGAAATACTCAGTTTACTCTTTATTATTTGATTCTTTTTATTTTTCTCCCATGCTTGTTTCCCTTCCTTTTTCCAGGTGAAGTGGCTTCTTCTGCATGATTTTAGCTGAAGGATGCTCTGCATTTCCTTGATTTCTATGGAGACCTCAGAGTTGGGCTTGCCCCCCACTGACACCTCATCTTGCATCTACTCTACCTCCCAAGGTCTTTGCCTCTACAGCTAGCTCAACATTGCCCCTAGGTCCAGGAAGCCTGTGATGACCTTAAGGGGAGAGCCGGGAGAATCATCCTGCTAGGCTTTGAGTGGCAATGCCTGGACTTACTTCAAATCACATGTTAACATGGGTCAGGCTGTCACTAGAAGGCAAGTGCTAAGACTTAAAGGCTTATTTGCATTTTATTTAAATTTCATGGACTGAGCTTTGGACAATTTCCATGGCAGAAAAAATATATTCCATTCTCTAGGCACAACTGCCAGCGGTCAGCTACTTGGTGTCATTGAAACTTTCAACATCAAGACCAATGACATCCTGGTTGTAGTTCCAGATTTGAACATCCACTCCAAAACAGGTGTTTGGGAAACCCTGACATTTTCTGACTTTTAATTGAAAGTGCCAGGCCATCTCTCCAGAGAAGCCACGCTCTGGAGAGCAACACTGAATCCCTGAGAAGAGAGAGCATGGGGCGTGCTGATTTAAAAACAGAAAATGCAAAGTTGGACTGAAAATATCCTTCGTCTTCCAAGCAATCTGCTTAAGGGTTCCAAACTTACCTTAATTTGGTGAGAAAAGAATCTGCCCTATTTTTCTTTCTTCTTCTCCAACTGGAACCAGCCATTTCCCCAAACCGCCACCATGGAGGTTGCAATGGTGAGTGCGGAGAGCTCAGGGTGCAACAGTCACATGCCTTATGGTTACGCAGCTCAGGCCCGGGCGCGGGAGCGCGAGAGGCTGGCTCACTCCAGGGCGGCTGCGGCTGCCGCGGTGGCCGCGGCCACTGCTGCGGTGGAAGGTGGCGGGGGCTCTGGAGGGGGCGCCCACCACCACCACCCATCGCGCGGGGCCTGCACCTCGCACGACCCCCAGAGCGGCCGGGGAAGTCGGAGGAGGAGGCGACAGCGCCCGGAGAAGAAGAAAGTCCACCATCGGCAGAGCAGCTTCCCTCACTGCTCCGACCTGATGCCCAGTGGCTCGGAGGAGAAGATCCTGCGGGATCTGAGTGAGGAGGACGAAGAGGAGGACGAGGAGGAGGACGAGGAAGAGGAGGGAAGGTTTTATTACAGCGAGGAAGACCACGGCGAGGAGTGTTCCTACACAGACCTGCTGGCACAGGACGATGGAGGCGGCGGCGGCGGCGGCGGCGGCTACAGCTCCGTCCGCTACAGCGACTGCTGTGAACGCGTGGTGATCAACGTCTCGGGTCTGCGCTTCGAGACCCAGATGAAAACCCTGGCCCAGTTTCCCGAGACTTTGCTGGGGGACCCTGAGAAGAGGACTCAGTATTTCGACCCTCTGCGCAACGAGTATTTTTTCGACAGGAACAGGCCTAGCTTTGATGCCATCTTATATTATTACCAGTCAGGGGGCCGCCTGAAGAGGCCAGTCAACGTCCCCTTTGATATCTTCACCGAGGAGGTGAAGTTCTACCAGTTGGGGGAGGAGGCACTGCTCAAATTTCGGGAGGACGAGGGCTTTGTGAGAGAGGAGGAGGACAGGGCCTTGCCGGAGAATGAATTCAAGAAGCAGATCTGGCTGCTCTTTGAGTATCCGGAGAGCTCCAGTCCAGCAAGGGGCATAGCCATTGTCTCCGTCCTGGTCATTCTCATCTCCATCGTCATCTTCTGCCTGGAAACCTTGCCAGAGTTTCGGGACGACAGGGATCTCATCATGGCCCTGAGCACAGGCGGGCACGGTGGGTTGTTGAACGACACGTCGGCTCCCCACCCGGAGAACTCAGGGCACACGATCTTCAACGACCCCTTCTTCATCGTGGAGACAGTGTGCATTGTGTGGTTTTCTTTCGAGTTTGTGGTTCGCTGCTTTGCTTGTCCCAGCCAAGCCCTCTTCTTCAAAAACATCATGAACATCATTGACATCGTCTCCATTTTGCCTTACTTCATCACGCTGGGCACGGATCTGGCCCAGCAGCAGGGGGGTGGCAACGGGCAGCAGCAGCAGGCCATGTCCTTTGCCATCCTCAGGATCATCCGTCTGGTCCGAGTATTCCGGATCTTCAAGCTCTCCAGACACTCCAAAGGCCTGCAGATCCTGGGCCACACGCTCCGAGCCAGCATGCGCGAACTAGGCCTCCTGATCTTCTTCCTCTTCATCGGGGTCATTCTCTTCTCCAGCGCTGTGTATTTCGCGGAGGCAGATGAGCCGACCACCCACTTCCAAAGCATCCCCGATGCATTTTGGTGGGCCGTGGTGACCATGACAACCGTGGGCTACGGGGACATGAAGCCTATCACGGTGGGGGGCAAGATCGTAGGGTCTCTGTGTGCCATTGCAGGTGTCTTAACCATCGCTCTGCCCGTGCCGGTGATTGTCTCTAACTTTAACTATTTCTACCACAGAGAGACTGAAAATGAGGAACAGACACAGCTTACACAGAATGCAGTCAGTTGCCCATACCTCCCTTCTAATTTGCTGAAGAAATTTCGGAGCTCTACTTCTTCTTCCCTGGGGGACAAGTCAGAGTATCTAGAGATGGAAGAAGGAGTTAAGGAATCTCTCTGTGCAAAGGAGAAGTGTCAGGGAAAGGGGGATGACAGTGAGACAGATAAAAACAACTGTTCTAACGCGAAGGCTGTGGAGACCGACGTGTGAATCTCACTCTCCACCCGAGGCTGCCCGCTCCCCCAATCCCAGCATCTCCAAATATATTTATGCATAGAGAGTGCAGTTATGAAAATGATATATGCAAATGAATCCAGTGCATACAGTAGTACACCATTTAATGGTTATATATGGCATAATTGTTACTAAACTTGTATTACATATCAAATAAATGATACATCTTGGAGACGAGGGAGGCTTAAGTAGGAGCAAATCTATCTTTATATATTTTTATTAGAATGCAAGAATTTTGCACATTAACTGGAAGAGATGTTAAAAGTAAAGACAGTTCCCTGGAGTGAATGTGTGTGTGTGTGTGTGTGTGTGTGCTGTGCGCGTGCAAATGTGTGTATGTACAAGTAAATTGTCAACGTTATTAGTAATCGTGCAGTGATGGGAAAAGTTGGCATTTTGAAGTATTTACTATGTAAGAACTAATGAATTTGAGCAGTTGTTTATTCAGTGCTTTAATAGCATTTCATGTATTTGGATTCCATAGCTGTTGTTTTTTAAAAATTGTAAGAAATACTATGTAGAAAAAAGAAAGTGAATTATTTAATAGAATGTAGGTCACAATTTTATCTTGGATTTAATTAAAGTTTATTTTTAACTGGAAATTAACTTTTAAAAAGGCTGCAGGGGCCTGTAGAAATTGATTATATTTTATTATTAATTTTGGGAAGCTGTGACATCAAATGCCTAACAATAATGGAAGAAATGAAATCAGAGAAACTGTAACAAATTTTGTTCACAGATAACAGGACTGGAATTTTCTTTACTTTTATTTTTTCCTTTGCACTGCTTTATATGCTGGAGATTGAGAGAGACTTCATACTGTGAATGTTTACAAATGTAACAGTTCAATGACAATCATTGGAAGAATGATTTCTTAGTCTTATTTTATTGTTCTCTTATTTTTTGTGTGTAAGACAAATGGCCACACAGATAGCAGCACATGATTCCCTTTTTTTTTTTTTAAATCTCAATAATTGATCTGCAAAGGGACTATGAAGTCAAATTTAGCAAATGAATCTTTTGAAATTGGTCTGTTAACAATGATGCTTCTGAAACCATATTATTTTATATATTCTTCTGCCTTTAAAGCCAGAATAATTTAACCAAAGTTAATGCATGCACTGAAAGAATTCTTGAAGAAATAAGATGCCCAGCAGCTACAGTGATTATGGCTTAAGAGCTTTCTATTAAATGTGCAACATAAATGCTAGATTTACTAAGTTTATTTATTTGTGCAGTGACTTAAGGGCAGAATGTGGGGATTCACCTCAGAATTCAGCATTCTATTTGCTCAAATTGATAGAACTGGTGTCAAAACATTGGGTTTCCACATCACCATCATCATCATTTTTATGAAAGGAATTTATGACACTTATAACTGAATTTAACTGACAGCAAGGTGTTCTAGAATGTGAGGTAACAGCTAGTGATGTGACTTACATTGTTAAGTCATCAAGAGATGTAGGTTAGCAAACTCAGAATGCGTAAGAGGCCTTATTCTCCAATATTTTAACTTATGTTTTTTATAAAATGGTTGTTCTGAGGTCTGGGGGGAAAATGCTATGGAAGTTATCTCAGCACATAATGAACTCTGACAACTGTGAACTTAAAAAAAAAAAAAAAGAGCTATAGTAGCTTTTCTCAAGACATAACCCCAGGCCATCATTTGATAATAACATAAATCTCTCTCTCCTTTAATGATACTTAAAATTCAAAGTAAATTCAATGTTGGATTTAAAACCCAAGTTTTATCCTCTTTTCTTCACCCTTTCTCCACCACTGTAGAGGTACACCTCTCAAGGTACACCTCTCAAGAACACCTTTTGGAGAGTGAAAAACAGCGGCGGTGGGGGAGAATGGGGGTCAATTGAGTGTGCAGACCAAAAATCTCTAGTGGGCAACAGAGAATGGCAGAACAAGGAAATGCCATCTTGTAACAAGACTTCCAAGGTGGCACTTTAATACATTTTGGATTTAGAGCAAAAATGCAGCAAACATTGCTAGGGTAACACTGTTCAGGTTGGTCACCGTTCATTTGGGAAGATTTCTCTGTTCATCTCTGCCCCTCCAGTTTCCTCTTACTGAAAAAGAGGACACATAGTGCATTTGTTATGTCACGGAGTTTTTACAGAAGGCAAATGAGAACATGTGAAAACTCTGAAATGCAGAGTTTCGTATAGATGCCTGATGTTATGTCTACAGTGCTTCATGCTCCTCTGGGAGAAAAAGAGGTTTAGAACCCTTGAGTTACATGGTTTATTAGTATATTGTAAAAATCATGGATAGTTTCTTTAATTTTGAGCTCCTTATAAGCAGATGATTTGCAGACACAAGATAGCCTGTCATTGAATGATTAGTTTCTTCTCTTGGGGGAAGATCCCAGTCATGTTGTGGTATAAAAAATTGGCTCCATGTACAAGATACCATGTATCTTTTGCTGTACCCAACTAGGTCAGATTATATCTTGAAATAGTTTAAATGTTCTGTGGCATTGGTTGTTTATTGACCATGCTATAATAGCAATAGCAGTGATTTGGCTGTTGAGAAAATGTGTTTTGTTGGTTCTCCAGCATCTCCTTCTTAAATCTGAAAAGTTACATTAAATTGTATTGATATGTATTGGAGTTGGTAATTCTGAGAATCCAGAATTTAGGAAATTGTGTAACATAGTCATTTAAAGACCCTAAGGGTTGTTTCTTTGTCTTACATGGTTTTCTTAAGGGTCAAGAAGTGACAGCAGGGGCTTCCAAACCAAATATTACTAGGTTATCACTAAATGTTTGTTTGTGCTTTTTTTTCCCCTGCAAGATGCAATTATTTTAGGATGTCTGGATCTTGATTCCACACTAGGAAGGAGGCATTTAAGCCCTCAAGACTTGTATAGGAACACTTCTGTGTGGAACAGTTCCCTTATAGAGAATGTGTGAAGGTAGATTCCTCAGTGCAACGGAGTGTTTTTTTTTTCCAAATCACAGCTAGACAAAGTTCTTTAGTACCATTTGTGAATGTTTTATACTAAAATATGCTTCTAGGGGTTGTTTGTAACTGATTTCAGTTCAGTTCAGATTAGCAAACGGTATTTTCTTCAAGGCCACCATACACATTTGATTGTAACATAAAAGAAAGATGACCCCATTTAGAAATTTGAATTCTTGGGATCTGGGATCCTTTTGTTGCTTTTTAGATGATAATAAATGTTACCAAAAGTACAATGTTTGAGGGTTATCCTAATCAGAGTCTTTTCAAGGGTAGATGCATTGTTCTCTTTTGCAAATCCTTGGGAAGGAAACAGTTATGCATAACAGTTCTGGGAGAGACGGGGGATTTAAATACTCCTTTGATTTTCTGTGAAAAGGGAGCTTGTGGGTTCCTGAGGTGTGACAGCTGGTTTAGGGGTCCAGAGTCAACTTGTTGGCTGTGGGCACATCATTTCTAGTCCCTGATTCTCAGGGTTTTGTTTTTAAATGTACAGTCAGGTGACTAGGCTACATATTAAGCTAATTTAGTGTTTTCTTCAATTCCACAGAATGTTGGCGCTGGAAGGAATTAAATGATAATGTAGCCCAATCAAGTGATAATGTAGCCCTCAACTCATACCAGCCTTGGTTTTGTAGTTAAGTAGTAAGAACAAAACAGTTTTAAAATTTCTCTGTTAGGTTAAATGCAGAACCAGGAGTTTCAAATTTAGCTTTAGAGTGTGAACTAAACCAAATAAATTGGGTTTATGTGGAAGCTATTTATTCTAGCAACTTCTAAAGCAAAGAGATTCACTTATTAAAAAATAGCTCCTCAGTCTCCAGTTGAATACACATGGTGAAAGTTGGTAAGTAAACATTTTGATTTCTTGCTTTGTTATAGTACAGTCTTGTCAGTAAACAGTGCCAACCTGTGCTGGGGAACTCATTTTATGCTTAGACACATGTAGTGTTTCACAAGTGCTGCTGCTTTCCTTGTCAAATTTGTTTTAAACAGGATCGCTGAAGCTCTGAAAATCTTCATTAAGCATGTGTTGAAATAGAATTCAATATATGGAATAAGAAATATCTAAGGAAAATACTCTGAGTTACATACATACATATATACTTTCCCCCGTTTTTTTGGAAGTCAACATTAACCAGTGGAAAATTATTTTTAATTGCATCGGAATCATAAACATTAGCACCTTCATGTCCCAAGAGAATCAGGCAGGGTTGTTGATTTTCAGATTGTGATACATCTTCAGCACTAACATTGCAGCTATTCCTTGGTAAAGTGGGAAATAAATACACCTCGGTTCAGTTTACATTTTTAAGTGAACGTGTGATGCTCTTATGCGCACGATGCAGAGTGTAACATCCCTCTCTATTTTTTTTTTATTGATAGAGTTTAGAATGATTACGGGTTGTCATTCAGTGACAAAGGGGCCTGTTCCAGGAAATCTTCCTGACCCAAAAGCCATTTTGAATTCTGCAAGGGACATTTGGTGTGAACAAAAGGTACCTCTTGGTTTTCCTGCCTGAAAAGAAGCTTGACTCAAAACACAGAGTTCCTCAGGCCAGTGTTTTCACCACTACAGGTTAGAAGACAATCCTACTTTCTAGGATGGAGATCACAAAGACCTATTTGAAAGAAGGTTGTGGAGTGGTTTGTGTTTAAGATTGAAGGGACCAGACCTGTTTATTCAGTAAGTGGGAATATGTACTTTTGAAATGAGAATTAAGATTAGGACTGTGATATGAGTGTTATTTCTGACTTAGTTTTCTGTTTCCATAGCATCCCTAATTTCTCATAGTGTCTTCCCAAAGTATGCTAATACATATTAGACCATATGACCAACTGGAGGTTCAGAAAATATGATTACTTTATTTATGGTAATAAATTAATCCCAGAGTATGAGTTAGGTGATTTGAAAAACAGCACATACAGAATGAGCTGCAGCTCTGAGACCCTAGCACATCCCCTTTCAGGCCTGTAGGTAATACTATGTGGAATTGATGTATAAGGCAAGTGATGTGCTAAATAAGAAGTTTTGCTGTCATCTAGGAAAGAATAGTTCCACATTCCTTTGTCATGGTGTTGCTAATCTGCAATTCAGTTTTTAATCCATTTGCTATCATTGGTATCTCTGAAGGAGAATTTGTATCTTGAGTACTAGGAACTAAGTGATAGTTGACCCACAGATATTCAACTTTTGCTTCCTGACCTGCAAATTGTCTATTGTACAGATTTTCCATAGCTAGTTTTTCATTTGAGGCTGGCTTTACTCAAACTCAGAACCATTGTCTCCCATTAAACAGCCAGTCTAGAAACGCAATATCATAAAAAGAAAACAATGCAGTACAAAGAATCAAGAAATATACAGAAATCAGAAAGCCAAGAACACCCTGACTGGGAAGCCAAGTCTATTGTTCAGATCAATGTGTCACATAGGTTAGAGTGAAGTATGGAGGATTTAGGGGTATCCCTTGTCGTGGCTTCTCACCAGTAGCAGAGATTACTAAGTGGTGACTGTCATGGTGGATGACATAAAGCAGAGATAAGTCGCTGGAAGAATATACATTGTGAACGTTTTCTGTGAAGCCAGTGGAAATCCCAACATACTTCTGTAGTTCGGTCACTAAGTCGTGTCCGACTCCTTGCGCCCTTATGGACTGCAGCCCACCAGGCTTCTCTGTCCCTCACTACTCCCAAAGTTTGCCCAACTTCATGTCTACTGAATTGGCGATACTATCAACCATCTCATCCTTTGCTGCCCGCTTCTCTTTTGCCTTCAGTCTTTCTCAGCATCAGGGTCTTTTCCAATGAGTCAGCTGTTTGCATCAGGTGGCCAAAGTATTGGAGCTTCTTTAACAACTTACTTTAACAATGATCTTAATAGGAATTTGTGGGAATAATTAATAAATGTGGAAAATATGCTGTCTTTTCCCAGTTTTTGGTATTATGTGGAAATGCACTTGGATTGTCTTTGATGATTCTGTAGACCACATACATATTTTTAAAGCCAAAGAGCATGAAGGCATTTTTATCCACAGTAAGCTACTTGCTGTTGAGGGGTTGATCAGTCACCTCTTAAATCAGTCAAAGTACTTAAATAAATAGCCCCTGTGGATATCACCTAAAATTGTGTCAATGCTGAGCCAAAGAATTATGTTTGTTTTAGCCTAATTAGATTAATATATTCATATGTTTATATATAGCATATGTGTCATTTTCTGCCTTTATTCTGGCAAAGATATATATGCAAATGAACGGTCTGAGGCACTAAAAGAAACTTCTTAAAGTGAAATGACAATGTGTAAATATCATGTGTTTGGGAAATGGTAACACTTAAAGATGGAAGGGTCTTCATACTCTACATTGGATTCTTATGCCATACAGCCACTGTGGTATTAGGTTAAGCTCTGAGACATTCCACTGGGTAAGAAGATGTGGAGTTCATTGTCAGGCAAGGTGTTTATATTTTATGGAACATTGTAAAATGTCTATTTTACTCTTCATGGACATTATATAAAGGATGTATATAAACTGGACTATACGGCTGCACAGATTTGCTCTGTGCTCTCTAGAAGTAGATTGACTTGAAGCCGTTATCTTTCTGCATTTTTGTTGTACCTCTTGTTCGTCCTTAATTCTCTTAGGTTCAGTTATAGGATTGAAAGTGTCAGGTTATTGTTTTTTGTTTTTGCTTTGGTGAATGTCGCAGTATCTTTCAGCCTCGGAGGGCACTCACATACAAAACTGGAAAGTGGACAGTTCTGTATCTTTCAGAGACCAGGCCTATATTCTCTGAACTCTCTCAGTGATAGAGGCCACATTTGTTAATATGGACGATGCATGCTATTCTGTTTATAAACTTAATTCACTCTTACCTGAATAGACTGGTGATTCTCCTCCCTGTAGAGTGCTAGTGGTGTTGATGGCACCTGAGTGAGTCTTTTTTTCTCCTTCTATTGGTAGGGATCATGAGCCAAATGAGGCTTTCATTTGCTATCAGGCAGGGTAGGAAATAATTAATGAAGCTTCTCCTGGACTGAAATCAATCAAAAGGTGATGGAATCTCTAGGGATGTAGTAAGATTTTATATTTATGTGTTTTTTTTTTTTTCTTTTGCCATTTCTTGTCAATGTCTTATTGGCATTACTACTAGAAGATAGATTTTAGTTTTTGGATAGTTTACCTAATATTAACAGGACTTTTGATAAGAAAATAGAGACTGTGAGTTCTACATTATCTTATTAGCTTTGAGAGTATCTCTGATTAAATACTTTTAGAAATTAATTTGAGATTTGGAGATTGCAATATCTATCTAGAGCCATTTGTTTGGAGGGAGAGTTATCCTATAAATAATGATTCATTTATTCAGATTTTGTGAGAGGATAATGTTTTTCTTCCCTTTATTGAGTCTTTTCCACATTTTATTTAAATTTATGATTATATTTAAATTGTGGATATAAATGTTTATCTTCCAGCAGACCAGGTGAAATAGTTGGTTATGAGTGACTAGAGAATGACAAGAATGTTTGATGATCTGTTTTGCAGCTTTGGCTGTTAAATGATCTAGAAACTGATTTCAGTATATTTGAAACATGACATAGGGAAATACATATATAACATAATACCATCTAGATGACAGAGAAGGAGTGCTAGGAATAAATTTTCCTTCTGGGTTTAGAAATCTCAGAGTTCTTGACCTGTTTCTTCCAGACCTGATGCAGCCAATGAGAAGCTAGTAAACTGCCTTTTTTTTTTTTTTCTTGCAGTAGCAGCAGGATATAAGAAGAATGGGAACTAAGTGGGAGATAAGGGAGTGAGAGGGAGGGGGTAAGGGACAAAGAGTTATGCCTAAATGAAGTCATTAATTGGATGGCAAAAATAGCTAGGTCAGTCTAAACAGTACTTTGTTTTATAGTGCTGCCTACTAATATGTGTTAACCCAATAAATACAGAAAAGTGAGTTTATCACTTGGTATTGGTACCAGACTTAGTAGGCCTGTGTTTGTATAGGTCGCAATACCCTAATTCCCTTTGCTCCTAGTCTTTGAGAGCACTCACATTCAAAACTATAAATCTGTTGCTGAGAATTAAAGCTATCTGTCTTATTAAACTCACCTTTCCTTTCAGAGCAAGGGATTCTTTCACGTCCTCAGACGATTACCACTTGGGCAATTACTATGTTTCACAGGGAATGATTCCCTCCTCTCACCTCACTCCCTCACCCTAACACAGAATGTTATTGTGGTAGGGTATTAAAATCAGTACAGAATTAAGCAACCAATTGAAGCCTTGGGAGTGAATGTCACTAATACAGAGCTGAATGATGTGTTTATGTTGGTTGATGTCGGTGTGCAATTCTTAGAGGAATGAAAAAAAAATCATAAAATCTGTGCAGCAACAAAATTAGAACTCCTTGCTGCTGTCATATGCTCCTTGCTGATTTAGCTGCTGCTCATCCACAGAGAAGAGGTGTTATTTCACTACTAGAATTCACATACTTCACAAGCTGCAAGGCAGTGTGACAAACAGTGGAGAAAGGGTTAGATTAGACAGATGAAGATGAAGTAATGTACAGTATTTTAAAGTGAGAATCGTCTTGTGTCACCAGAGTATATTTACGCACTCAAGGGACTAAATTGACTTTTTGGAGGGGAAAGGTTACTTAGGAATTGCCGTTTCTTTTTTGTTTGTCCATGGTATCACTGTTGGAGATCAGTCTAGCATGGGATAAATCCTGCTGTCATTGCTAAAATAAGCTGAAAATAATATGCTGGAGACACTTTTTTTTTGGTTTGTTTGTTTCTGTTATGTAAAGCTGTAGTTAGGTTATAAGCTTTGCAAGAGAGATTAGAAAGTCATTCGACTTTCAAACATTTTACTGCATCCCTAAAGAATTTGAAAAGGAAATAGTAGATTCTAATATAAGTTCCAACTAAGTATAAACTGGTTCCAGATAAAGTGTTCAAAGCTTTCCTTTTTAGTTTCCTCTTTGAGTTTCCCTCCTCAGTTATTAGGCCTGTTGCTTTTAAACAACAGAGATCGACAGGTAAAATGCTTGGCACCCCCACTCACTTTTGTTTCAACAAAAGCCCAAATTGGAAATGCTTCTGCCATCCCAGGTTCACAGATTTCTCAGGGAAAGCTTTTTTTGTGTGTGATCTAGGTAGATGTCTTCCCATTTTATAAATCGGGTCATGCCAGTGCATACCCAGAAAGCTTCTATGATCACCTGAAATGTGAGACTATTAGGTTCAGTTATTATGGTAGGTTGTTTTCTGCCTATTACTGAACAGCTGGGATTTTAGAAACAGCTGGATGATTAGTTGTGTATTTTCCTTTTTTTCCCACCCAGATGCTTTATTACTATGTAGAAACAACCCCAGTGTGGAATGAGCTGGGAGTAAAATAGCAAAAATCTTGCTTTGATGCCACTGTTGTTATTAGGAATATAATGAAGAAAATTAAGGGCAAACAGCTTTGACTGTTGTTTACTTTAAAAGCATGTTGTTAGAAGCAATGCACTCATTTCCGTTCCTGGACAAAGCAACTGATTTACCAACTTTTTAAATGGCTCTCGCGATAGTCCCCAGGCTACTGAAGTTCTGCTTTGGCTGTTACATTTTACTTGCTTAAGGGGAAATGTCTACATATGAGGAGACATCACCTGAGTTTTCCATTCACTGTTGGCAAGGGGAGCTGACAGAGCAGGCAGGCTCCGGTCCTCTCACTCACCAGGGTCTATTTTTAGATTGGTCCCTTTGTGACTAACTTCAGCCCTAACTAGAGGGGTTGAAATTCGAAGACAACACTGTTTTATTATGAACATTTGCAGGTTTATAAAACTGATTGGAATTGTGAAAGGGACACATTTAATTCAGGCGCTGTTTGTTGGTTCCTCATCCAGAGCTAAAATTAGAATAACTTCTTTTCTTTCACCAATTATTTTTTTCAAAAGAGGTTTGTTAAGCTCGCATTAAGTGACTGGGCTGTGCTTGCATTCCAATCTCTAAATGGACTAACACTTCAGAGAATCACAGCCTAAGTAGAAGAATTTTTGAATTAAGGAAAGATTTATTCTTCTTGTTTATTATTACTATTACCCCCTCTCTTCCCACTAGAATCTATATGTGTGACTGGGTCTGGTTTCTCTTTAGAGAAAAAATTGCCAAGGTTCATGCTTTATTAATACTTTTTATAAATCTATCTCGTGTCTGTAAAGTGCTTCCATTTCTGTAATAGCTTCTATTTAAACTGCATAGTAAATGGGACCAGATTCAACTTGCCAATTTTTCAGGATTCTTGCTCATATAATAACAATTTTCAGTGCTTTCAAACAGTAATCACCTCTACAAAGAGTATTTAGTTATTTTAATTCCCAGAATTTATATTTCTTCTATTTGATAACATGTGATTATAACTCAGGAGGAGAGAGGCAAAGATTTGATGGAAATAATAAACATCTGTGAAACAGTAAACAATAATTGTATTTTTTAATTCCAAAGTAGAGTTTTTTCTAGGACCATGGTTCTTTTGTTCCACAAAAAACAGTTGTTAAGCACATCTTTATGTTCCTTTTTCCTAGGGAATAATATGAGTGTCACTGATGGTGCATTTTCAAATTTTGACTTGAGTAAAGACTGGAGTTCCTTGAATAAATGTAAAAAAGATTGTGCTTCTTGTGGACTAGCTACCTAGGCAAGCCAGATGAGACTGCGTCAATTACATATCTAAATCAGGGCAGTTGAGGCCGCTGTTTGGAATTTTTCTGAGATGCCTTCTGTCTGCATTGCTTAGATCACATAAGTGTTTGCTCAAATGTCTATTTGCTTTCAAGATGCTGTCTTGATTTCTTTCTCTTGGAATTAAGGCTGTCACATTTGAAATTTGGTTGTAGTAACATGTTTAGCTTTCTATATCTAGCTTTAACTTCTTTAGAACAACTCAAACTTCTATGAGGTTTATCTTCAGGAACATCATTTTTTATTTTCTGAATGTTTCAGAACATACGTTAGAGACCCTGGATTTTAGTCTTCATTCAAGTCAAGCAACCATTTTCTTTAATTGAAGCTGCTTCTGATTTGAAGCCAAAACAATTGGTCCGGTCAGTGAAAGGAAGAAAGAAAAAAAAAGCCAAGTTGATGTCTGGCATTGTGAAGTCACTGATCCAATTCTGCTTCTTAAAAGTCATTAGTATGAAACGCATCCTAGATTCTTTTTAGATTTGGGGAGTTTTCAAGTACTATCTGTTCTGTCAGGGAAATACCTTTCATTATAAAACCATTATTTAGTGGGATTTTCTTCTTTTTTTTTTTCTTTTTACTTGAGCAAATTGCAGCTATTCCTGTCCCTTAGCAATAGGACATTCTGCACACTTAAAAGCAAACAAAGCCATTGTTTATGTGATTTCTTAAAACTAACACGATTTTCCCTTCATAATTTTCCCTGAAAGTATTTGCAAACTTTTAAAAGGTATAGTTTAGCCTAAATTAGCAAAATACATAGTTAATATTTGACGATTTTTAGCAAATAGCTGAGTTGCTCATTATTTACTGTGAAGAAGGACTCTTACAATTTTTTTTTAACACATTAGGTATTGGAAATGAAAATACATATATTTATTTATAATTTCTGAAAGAGACTGAAGGTAACAGCAAAATGTTTTGTGTGGTTTATTCAGAAGTCCTTAAACAGAAGCCAATTGCACTGAAAATATATCAGATTTATCTATACCTAACTAGAGAATGTAATTTAGAAACGTGATATTACATTAAGTATGTTGTATTTCTGAAATTTTAAAATAAGTTCATATTATATAACATTACCTATATTTAGGGCCTTTAAAAAAACACACTAAATAGTCTAATGGGTGTGTGTGAATGTTCTCAGAATAGAGTTTGACAATTTAAAAGACTATTTCCCTGGAAGAGCTATATGTTTGCAGAAGAAAAGTTACTTTATGTACACATTAGAATATAAATATATGACTCAAATTGTAACTTTTATTTTAGATCTTGATCTTAAATTTGGTTTCATTTTTTTAGATATCAATCGGATAGTTTCTGTGACGTTAAATAATCATTAATTATTTGTTTCTATTAGAATAAAACTTTACCTTAAAAATGAGAGGGACTAATAATTTGTACAGATTGACCCCTAGAGAATTAGTACATAAAACAAACATTTCTTTTTCACTGCTCATGTAGAGCCATTTCTCAGTAATTATGTTTTTCTGCTTTTTGAAAATTTGAGACTCACGTTATTTAACTAAGTATTTATTGCAATCTATTCATCCTCTTTGTCAAAACCTGACTATTTGCCATAGTAATAAACCTCTTGGCCCCCACAGAGTAGTTTTAAAAGCATCTTGTAATAAAACTCTCACCAGAAAGATGGTTCCATGGTAGATATTCAAGGACAGTATTATAGGCAGCTCTAGGGTCATTTAATGGAAAGTACAACTTAAGTGACTCAATTTCACTTAAAAAAGGAAAAGAAGCCTATATTCTTATCAAGTCGAATGTTACCATAGGTCCAATCTTTTAAATCAGTGGATGATCAAATGAAAAATTGGGGGTGAGGTATAGATATTTTTGCTACTAAATAAAATAACATTTTAACTTTAATTTTAGTTCCATTCTTACCTCTGAAAACAAATTCTAATTATAGGAGATGCTTAGTTTTCTAACTGGCAGATAACAAGAGCAAGAAGTTCAAGTTAGATTAATCAGAATAAGCAGAATTTGCTTTTTGTGGTGTTTATGCTTGTGGCTATAATGCAAACTGATTATCTTACAATTTGTATCATTTGCATGTTAATATCATCATATTTTAATAACTTCCAGGGGAAGTTATAGTTAATGATTTCCAGGGAAGCCTAGGTGGTAAATTTAGGGTGTGTGCATTGCAGCCAGCTACCATTTAGCAGATGCACAGACATGGTCATAGAGTTTGCCACTGTCTACATCATGTTAGTACTGTAAACATATTTGTGCTGAAAGCTTATTTTTCATTTCTTCCTTAGGTTCTCAGAGAAGAGTGTTTACTTTTTATTTAATTTAAGAAAATCATTATTTTTTAGGAGAATGTATTGATTCTGTCCGTGAAATGGAGATCATGTGGCAATAGAGTGTGGAAGAAGTAATTGTGTATTTTTCATAGTTTTGGCCACTTAGGTTGTCTGTTCATTTCCAAATCAAAACTTACATATGTTTTTCCTTGATTGGATAAAGTGGTTGATGTCTGCTTCTTATCCGTGTGAAGTGGTTTAAAAGAAAGTCATACACGGCTGAGAAAAGAGTCATCATTTGTATTCATACTAGTGGAAGATAAGCTTCAGTCTTAAGCCTGGCTTGTGCTACTACTTAATGACATGGGAAACTCAAGGGGGTGTGGTGTGCCCCATGCATTCCAGCAAATTGTAAGAGGTTCTGGAATCATTTGAATTGTGCCTTTATCTTGATGAGGTTGACCAAAGTATTTATTCATTGTTTTGTAGAGGCTGTGCAGATGCTTTCATATATTTTTTTAAAGTACTATTGAAGTCTGTTTATTTCATGCTTATATTTCAGAGTATAATATAATGATCACATGTAACCATGAGGGCATATGATCTATAAACAAAAAGAATAATAGTTACGTAGTTAAGGTCTAAAGAGTTATTTAAAATATTTTTTTAAACTAAAATAATATTATCCTGTTATATTCTCAATATTTAGAATAGAGAAAAGGCGAGGGGGTTGTTTTTTTATTCTAACTGCTTTTTTCCTATGCATTGTTATCCTACCTCATTATAATTATAATATATTTATAATCTGAGTTGTGTTTTTTCCTGATCATAATATCATTAGCTTTTCCATAGTGTCACTACATAGTTTTTATTATTCTTTTATATTTTTCTCTTATACACATCTCTGAGATGCCTTCTGTCTGCATTGCTTAGATCACATAAGTGTTTGCTCAAATGTCTATTTGCTTTCAAGATGCTGTCTTGATTTCTTTCTCTTGGAATTAAGGCTGTCACATTTGAAATTTGGTTGTAGTAACATGTTTAGCTTTCTATATCTAGCTTTAACTTCTTTAGAACAACTCAAACTTCTATGAGGTTTATCTTCAGGAACATCATTTTTTATTTTCTGAATGTTTCAGAACATACGTTAGAGACCCTGGATTTTAGTCTTCATTCAAGTCAAGCAACCATTTTCTTTAATTGAAGCTGCTTCTGATTTGAAGCCAAAACAATTGGTCCGGTCAGTGAAAGGAAGAAAGAAAAAAAAAGCCAAGTTGATGTCTGGCATTGTGAAGTCACTGATCCAATTCTGCTTCTTAAAAGTCATTAGTATGAAACGCATCCTAGATTCTTTTTAGATTTGGGGAGTTTTCAAGTACTATCTGTTCTGTCAGGGAAATACCTTTCATTATAAAACCATTATTTAGTGGGATTTTCTTCTTTTTTTTTT
>SJYT01024157.1:0-49472 GCA_006410635.1 Cephalophus harveyi | reverse complement strand
ATTTTTTAGATTGCTTTATTTATTTAATTTTAAATAAAACTAATATCTTCCTGAATATAATGTTTTTTAAAAAGTTACTATTTTTTTAAAACTAGCTTCACAATAGTAGTTGTTTTTAAATAAAGAGATTTTAATTTGAAATGCTATTGCAGTCTTTTCCAATATAATATGTTAAAAATAAATCTAGTGGGGTAAGAAATAAATTTTGAAAATAATTTATTTGCTGTTCTCTGCAGTTTAGCAAACATTAGTCATTTTACTATTATCAATAATGTAATGGCTATATACTGACCTTAGCTTTGCCTATTCATATAGCAAATTGTTTTAGATGATAAATATTGCTTGAGCAGCTCATGACAAAGTGGTGCACATTAGTTTTCTTCTCTCTTATTGTAATCAGACTCCTGTACCTTTTCATTTGGTTTTTGGTGGTCAAGATAATTAGTATAATTAGCCCTTAGTATCCATGAGAGATTGGTTCCAGGACTCCCATCAGACACCAAATCCAATAATTCTTAAGTTCTTTTTATAAAATGGTGTAGTATTTGCATATAATCTACACACACCCTCTTATATATTTTAAATCATTCCTTGATTACTTGTAATGCCTAATACAATGTAAATGTTGTGGACAGAGTTGTACATACAATATAAGTGCTATGTTAATAGTTGCCAGCATGCGGCAAATTCAAGTTTTGCTTCTTTTGGAATTTGCTAGAATTTTTTTTCCCCCAATATTTTTGATCCATGGTTGGTTGAATCCAAGGATGTGGAATCCATGGATATTGGAGGCCCAACTGTATCTCTTTCTGTTTATTACCTGAAAGGCTTGCCTTCAGCTCTCTAATCTCTCTTAACCCTACCACCACTCAAGCCTTTCATCTGTCCTTAAGACAACATACTCTTCTGAACTCCTGATCTCCGTGTGGCTTGTGAATGATTGCATGGTAATTTCATCATGGGATATTTAGTAACAGGGGATAGGTTTTATCTCCAGCTCCATTTCTCCTCTCTCTGTTCTCTTTTTTCTTCTTTTCCTTCAATTCCTTTTCTTTTCTCTCTCTCTTTCTCCATTGCATATCTAGCTTTTCAGATGAAAACAGTTTGAAAACTGTTGAGATTCAAGCCAAGCAGTCTGTCTCTGTAAGATAACTGAGCTATGTAGACTATTGAATTTTACAGATATTAATGTTATATTCTTATGGTTCTTGTCTCTGGAAATAATACAGGTTATTCCTGGGAATATTAATTCCTGCTCTTGAGGAATAATCTCTGTTTGATGAACTTCTTGGATTCAGTATTTTAATGAAAAAAACTAGGGATGGGGAATAGGAATGGATAATTTTTCTTTCTTCTTTTCCTTGGCAGTTAAAAGCACATTTTTAGCTACTTTTTCCAGGACCCCTAAATAGATTTATGAAATTTTTGAAAAACTGCTGATTTTAAACTCTGAGTGCATAATGCTTGTTTCTTATTATCTGCTTATCTTTGGAAATACTGGTTTTGGAGAATTTAGCTGTTTCCACTTATTCCTGGAGCCCCCTCTTGCTTTAGGAAGAAACAGTAGAAATAAGCGAGTTTTTTTTTTTTTTTTTTTTTAAGGTTCGAAACAACTTGTAGTATCCCGTGGACAGCTTGCTTACTACATTTCTTCTATTGTACTTTTCAGAGAGAGAAGTCTTGGTGTCTTAAACCATAACTATGGGGTGTAAGGGTCAATTGTTCCAATAAAAAGGCAGTAAGGCCAGGAACCAAATCTCAGTTTCTAGAACAAACAAGTAAACAAAGAAATTCAGTTCAGTCGCTCAGTCGTGTCCGACTCTTTGCGACCCCATGAATCGCAGCATGCCAGGCCTCCCTATTCATCACCATCTCCCGGAGTTCACTCAGACTCACGTCCATCAAGTCTGTGATGCCATCCAGCCATCTCATCCTGGGTCGTCCCCTTCTCCTCCTGCCCCCAATCCCTCCCAGCATCAGAGTCTTTTCCAATGAGTCAACTCTTCGCATGAGGTGGCCAAAGGACTGGAGTTTCAGCTTTAGCATCATTCCTTCCAAAGAAATCCCAGGGCTGATCTCCTTCAGAATGTACTGGTTGGATCTCCTTGCAGTCCAAGGGACTCTCAAGAGTCTTCTCCAACACCACACTTCAAAAGCATCAATTCTTCAGTGCTCAGCCTTCTTCACAGTCCAACTCTCACATCCATACATGACCACAGGAAAAACCATAGCCTTGACTAGACGGACCTTAGTCGGCAAAGTAATGTCTCTGCTTTTGAAAATGCTATCCAGGTTCATCTATTTCCCATGAAGTGATGGGACCAGATGCCATGATCTTCGTTTTCTGAATGTTGAGCTTTAAGCCAACTTTTTCACTCTCCTCTTTCACTTTCATCAAGAGGCTTTTTAGCTCCTCTTCACTTTCTGTCATAAGGGTGGTGTCATCTGCATATCTGAGGTTATTGATATGTCTCCCGGCAATCTTGATTCCAGCTTGTGTTTCTTCCAGTCCAGCGTTTCTCATGATGTACTCTGCATATAAGTTAAATAAGCAGGGTGACAATATACAGCCTTGACGTACTCCTTTTCCACATTTTAATTCACTAAGTGAAACAGTGAGATTATGAATAATGCTTACATTTTTGAACATTTACTAATTGTGTTTGGGGATAATTTCTGTGCACTGGCATGGTTGTACCGGTTATTTAAATGCTGAAATGTTGTTTGTACTGACTGGTACCCAGCAGACTCTCTGGAGCTTAACAAGTGCCCCAAAGTCTTGGCTCTTATGAATTAAACTCCTGGCATGTCAGGGGCCCTCTAAAACTCAGCCCCACTGCTAAGGCTATGATTTATCTTAATTGTTCATGCTTTATCAGTTTTAAGTGTATTTTAAATATCATTCCTGATGTGAGGCCAGTCTTCAGGTGATCCAGTAGTTGTAGCATTTCTGGATTTTGTTTCTAGTTCTGACACCAACTTTAGCTTCCGGTATTGTAAATCTACTTCTTCTATGTCTTAGTCTATCCATTTGCACCAGGGTCTGAGGAAACCAGACTCATAGAAAGGATGGACAAATACCAGTCTAGTGATGAAAGGTTTTAATTATATCTTGGTTTACATGTTAGTATGTAGATCACTTAGCATTTTCTGTGTATCAGGCCAAAACCTAGTGGCTTAAAACAACAGACAGTTATTAGGCATGATTTTGTAGGGTGACAGTTTGGATTAAGTTCTGCTGGTTGGTTTTTATTCTGGTCTTACCAAAGATCCTACATATGAGTACAGTTAGCTGAGTGGATTACTTCTGGCTGATTAATCCCAGATGGCCTCAAACAAATATTTTAAATTAATTGGTGTGATCAATCCATGTGCTTCCAGCATTTATTAGTAGCAGGACAATCTGTGCTTCTTCACATGGCAGTTGGGTTCCAAAAGCAGCAAAAGAAGGCATAGATGAGGTAAGCACTTCTCAAACCTCTGCTTACATCTTTGCCAACATCCCATTATCTAAATGAGATACATGGCCAAGCCCAGATTCAAGGAAGTGGAGAAACAGAGTTCTCTTTGTGATTAGAGAGGTTATAAAATATTTATGGCCATTTTTCAGTTGATGACAACATGACCAAATTTCTTCTGATAGAGAATCTACCCCAGAACCTGGGAATTCCCTGGTGGTCCAGTTGTTAGGATTCCACACTTTCACAGCTAGGGTGCCGGTTCAGTCCCTGGTTGGGGAACTAAGATCTTGCAAGCCATGTGGCACAGCCGCCTGACCCCCCAAAAAACAACAACAACAAAAATTTATCCCAGAACAAATAGCTGTCCCTGTCTATAGAGAGACTGCATGGGGAAAAGAATATTTTAATTTAGCTCACTTTTGAAACTCTCTTCTGCCTAGTGTACTTTGGGACATTTATGGATTCTGGGTTATATGTGCTTGTGAAGGAAGTAGTTTATAACAAGTGCTTTAAAGTAATTTTTTATCTCTTTAAAAAAATTTTCTTTCTGAGAAAATTATAAGCTTTAAGAGATAAAGGATTGATTGCTTCTTTTGGTATTCTTTCCCAGTCTGGTAGCCTGCACATAACATTATCGTCTAATCCCTAGTCTCCACTGACTAGACATAGACAAGAATGTCATTTTAAGTGTAATTATATCATTTTATTATGTTTACTTGTGGCTCAGTGCTTTTTAGCAGTCGTTTAAAAGAGTTATTTGAAAAATTAATCTTTGCATTACCTTGAGCTACTTATTTGTGCCTTGAATTTTGAGCCAAGAACACTGGTTTCTACTGTGAATGTAAAGTTTATTTCTTGTGAAATCTGATAAGGAGTGTCCAACTTTGGGTCTGTTGTTCTACATGGAGAACACATGAATTTCAGTTCTGTCAGCTGCCAATGAAACATCTGGTATTAAAGTGTGTTCAATTTGATATCTGTTGAGTGAAGTATTAATCTTGCAATAACTTTTCAAGTGATTGCAGAGTATTCTTTCTGGCTACTTGCTGCTACCAATAATAGTTATGTTAAACTCGGTACTTTTCTTGTCATGTTATAATAGATGTCTAGCAGTCACAGAACAAGGAAGCGAATATTTTTTCTAATGTAACTGTGAGAAAATGACTTAAGAATGACTGTATTTTTTGCCCCTCCCTATGGTTCAGTTCAGTTCAGTTCAGTCGTGTCCGACTCTTTGCGACCCCATGAATCGCAGCACGCCAGGTCTCCCTGTCCATCACCATCTCTCGGAGTTCACTCAGACTCATGTCTATCGAGTCTGTGATGCCATCCAGCCATCTCATCCTCAGTCGTCCCCTTCTCCTCCTGCCCCCAATCCCTCCCAGCATCAGAGTCTTTTCCAATGAGTCAACTCTCCGCATGAGGTGGCCAAAGTACTGGAGTTTCAGCTTTAGCATCATTCCTTCCAAAGAAATCCCAGGGCTGATCTCCTTCAGAATGTACTGGTTGGATCTCCTTGCAGTCCAAGGGACTCTCAAGAGTCTTTTCCAACACCACAGTTCAAAAGCATCAATTCTTCAGCGATCAGCCTTCTTCACAGAAGGCTGTGAAGAACTCTCACATCCATACATGACCACAGGAAAAACCATAGCCTTGACTAAATGGACCTTAGTCGGCAAAGTAATGTCTCTGCTTTTGAAAATACTATCTAGGTTGGTCATAACTTTTCTTCCAAGGAGTAAGCGTCTTTTAATTTCATGNGCAGGTTAGGTGGTCTGGTATTCCCATCTCTTTCAGAATTTTCCACAGTTTATTGTGATCCACACAGTCAAAGGCTTTGGCATAGTCAATAAAGCAGAAGTAGATGTTTTTCTGGAACTCTCTTGCTTTTTCCATGATCCAGCAGATGTTGGCAATTTGATCTCTGGTTCCTCAGCCTTTTCTAAAACCAGCTTTAACATCAGGGAGTTCACGGTTCACGTATTGCTGAAGCCTGGCTTGGAAAATTTTGAGCATTACTTTACTAGCGTGTGAGATGGTATTAAGAGGCTTTTCCAAATGTGTTTGATAGTCTTTCTATCAGCAAATCATATAATGTTACAGAGACTTTAGAAAGTACTGTTGCTGGAACAGATAAATCTATGTATTTAGAAAAGTTCTCATCACTACCCATAGTCATATAATAATCAGTTCCGTTCAGTTGCTCAGTCGTGTCCACTCTTTGTGACCCCATGGACTACAGCATGGGGAAGATCACAAAAATTATAAGTGTATATTTAATGAAAGAAGATAGTAGTAGTCAAAACCTAAATTTATATTCTGTTTCATTTTATAACATTTATCTTGCTTTTCATAAAAGGAACACATACTATTTTTGTAGGTCATTTTTTGTGTGTGCTCTTTGCCCAGTGATGTGATGGGTAATATTTCAAAGCAAAAGAAAAAATATTCAGGATCCAGAGGTGACAGGGACCAGGACTGAAAAATCTGGAAGAACTTTCAATTTGGCTTATTTGTCAAAAATGGCTGGACAGACTTAGGCTTCTGTACCCTTCAACATGCTTCTGGTACTTTCAGACATCTTTTAATATCACTATAAAATGTGAAAAGTCACAATCCAAAAGCAAGAGTGGAGTAAGAAGCTGTTTTATTGGACCACTTATTGATGCAATGCAGTCATCTACACTGACTGCCCAATTCATGTCCATGCCTCAGTCTTTTCCCTTCTGATGGAGGAAACCATTGAATTTTGATCCTCTCACTTATCCAATAGTTGTGAAAGAGCTGAACCAATCAATAGATGAAGCACTCAGGAAATAGGGCCCACCATGCAAATCCAACTCATTAATTCTGTTACGGCAGATGTTAAATGCTTGCTAACTTATCTTGGAAAATTTGACAAAATTAAACCCATATCTATTTTTTCTATTATTTAAAAAAAATCATCTCTATTGAGGTATATATAGCTTTTGTAAAATATAAGTGAAGTGAGGTGAAGTCACTCAACCGTATCTGACTCTTTGCGACCCCATGGACTGTAGCCTGCCAGACTCTTCTGTCCATGGAATTTTCCTGGCAAGAATACTGGAATGGGTTGCCATTTCCTTCTCCAGGGGATCTTCCCAACCCAGGGACTGAACCCAGATCTCCCGCATTGTAGGCAGATGCTTTTACAGTCTGAGCCATAAGTAGTGCCTACTTAAATGTAGAAGTCAATGAATTTTGACAAATGTGTATACCCGTGAATCCACCACTACAATCAAGATGCAGACATCTGATCCTTGGCTCCAGCACCAATGAAATATGTATTTTGTCACTATAGATTAGTTTTGCAATTTCTAGAATTTTGTATAAATGGAATCATACACTATGGACTCCTGTTTTTGGTTACTTTTACTTAGCCTCATGTTTTGGATTTATCCGTGTTGTTGCACGTACCTGTCAGCAGTTGGTTTCATTTTATTGCTGAGTATAATTTCATTGTATGGACGTACCACATTTTGTTTAATCCATTCACCTCTTGAAGGATATTTAGGTTTTTTAAACTGTGCTTTGTTGACTTTTTTCCACCAAGTCTTGTTCTTGGTGTCATCTGCTAATAGTTTCATGTCCTTAAACCTAAATTTATTCATCCTTTGTTAATTTTACTCTACTAAATAGATATACACTTTATATGCAATAAGAAACCAATCTATGATTAAAAATTTATAATGGATATGTAAGTGGAATTGCTTAATATTTTTAAAAAATCAGTTCTTAATGATTTCTTTCATGAATGAATTTGCTTCTAATCAAGAATGTATAGTCATTTTTTTCCAGAGGTCACTTTTATCTCTGGGCCCTTTCTGTCACTTTGTGGGCAGCAATGATAAGAATTTCCCTAGAAATATATGCTGACATATAGGTAGACCAGCGGTGTGCTGACAGAGCCCTTCCTTACTTCAAAGAAAGAGTATATGACAATTAGAGTGATTTCAGTTATAAAAGTTGATAAATGAAATGTAGTGTTTTCTACATTACCCACTTGAAATACAGACTCAGCTTTCCATAAGTTTTTTTTTTTTTTTTTAAAGTAACAGCCTTCTTCTGGAAGTTACCACTCATGGAGTGAACTGTAGCCTCTCCACCAAGAATTTAAATTTTAAATTCACATTTTAATTCCTATTCTCTCTTTCTCTCCAGTTCTCTTTCTTCTGTATTTTCCATCTGCATTTATAGTTCTCTCTTTTTCTTCCTTTTCCCCTCTAGCCACAGGTTCTCCAAGGAAGGACTGAGCACCACAAGAGAAACTCTGCTTTGTTTTGACCATCTTGCCTATGAAATTTTGCTTTCCTAACTCAGAATTCTCAAAGATGTTGCCGGAGTGAGCTCTGTATCTCATACCCTGGCAAAGCTCCTAGAACTGGTCGCAGTGGGATTTCTGTTTTAGAAACTGCCTTAAGATCTTTGTATCATCATTCAGTTTGCTTTCTTAAAAGAATTTCAGCCAAATTCATTTTCTTGAAATGTTTTGCCAAAGTACATGACCACTTCATCAGTGTAAAGATTATGTATATAAAATGCAAACGTGTGTATGTATATACTTGAATATATATATATATACACTCACACAACTCTAAACATATTATATCTAAACCACTAATTAAGCCACTGAAGCACCTTCCTCTTATACCCCCAAAGCACTTCCTTTTTCCCATTCAGTTGCTTTGACAGCACTGACTGTGTAAGGCTCCTGGGACTCCCATTACATTTCACGTTCAAATAATATGTATTTTTTTTTACCTTAGTCGTAATGATATAACAATTAGGCAGTTGTACTTTTAAAAAATTTTTATTTCATTGAAGTATAGTTGATTTGCAATGTTGTGTTCAACTGGAATGTAATTGCTTTACAATGTTGCATTAGTTTCTTCTGTACAACAGGCAGCTGCATTTCTGATTTTAACTGTAATCAGAACCGTGGTGAACCAGTTGGTTAAGGGATTGAGGGGTGAATGGAGTGGTGGGAGAGGTATGGGAAAGACGTTCTTATAGGTCGGGGTGGGTTGTCTATGAGCATTAATAAGAGAAAATTGCCAGTTTTAACTTGATTTACAACCATGTTAGCAATGGCTCTTACCGCAGGGAGAAAATACATCAGACTTTGCATGTGGACATTTAAGGGTCTTATAAAATTGTCATAATTTGACAAGTGTCACTGATTTTAAAATTTAAGAAGACCATTCATAGTGTATCATATAATCCAGTCATCAGCTAATATATAGTGAGCATTTACTATATGAAGACTCCTATGCTGGGTCAGTGGCATGGATGAAAGATACTCTTCTTTTTTGGTATTAAAAAAAGATGTATTCAGAAGTAGCACCACAACCCTTGACTTTCTTCAAAAGAAAGAAAATTGACTTTCTTCAAATGGTCACATCTGGCATCCATTTAAGTCTGTTTTTCTCATCATCTTCTGCAAGTCTTTAATAGCCTGTGGCTTAAGTTTCGATGAGGCGTACACTTGACTTCAATGTATATTCAGATCAAAGTCTTTGTCATTAATTCATTAATTTATTATTCAAAAAACTCTTAGTGAGTACCTATAGGCACTCATTATTTGCCAACAAATATTTGATATTCTGGAGATGCACAGAGATCAGGAAGATACTCATTCTTACGCTTGAACTTACAGTCTTGTGAGAGAGGCAGATTTGGGAACAAATCATGTTGGTCACTGTGAGACATGTAAATGGGAGTGTATATTCAGTGCTGTGGAAATCTTAAATTCTTCGTTGACTTTGTGGACTTGGCATTTCTTTTATAACAGATCTTTATGAAAACTAATGGGGGGAGGAAAACTGATTTTGTCAGCTAAACACAGTCTGCTGCTTTAGGAACATTTCTGTTCAGAGGAAAGCACAAACTTTGCTATTTTTATTTTAGACTGCTGCATATATGTATTTGGATTTAATAATGTTAAATTTTGTAGATTTAATATTTTTAAAATTTTGTAGCTTATTTTTGAAATAATGGTCCTATTGAAAAGAAGCATTTTATATTTAATATTTAGAGAGATGATGGGAGAAATTGATTGGAATCAAGTGAAAGCAGGAATATTCTCACATATGATTAAATATTTTCTTTGCAGAAGATTCTAAAGTTGACATTTACAGTGGAGGGGGTCATCTTTTTCCATGACTTCTTCATGTCTCTCTAACTTGATATTTTGTTAGCTGATTATTATATTGCTCCTAGAGATATAACTTTGGTTGTCTCTCAGCATCTATTAGCATCTTTCTCTTGCAACAGTAGAATTTCACTTATGGCCTTTTGCTCTTCTTAGTAATTGAATTAAATGCGGGAGCATCTAATCAATTGCTGTGTCTTATTTCCCTTCTCTCTCTCTGTTTCTCACACCCACACCCACACATGCACAAAATATAATATGAGCTTCAGTCAAGTAACAGTAATACAATTCTTCTCCTAGGAAATATCTAGGTAAATGGATCAATTAAGCATTTGTTTTTAAGTTGCTGCTCTTGGCTTCTGGGTGATGGCTTTAATACAAGGTATTGTCTGAGTCTCAAATGGAACAGAGGTTGTCTGATACATTGTAGACTGTGGCTGACTGCTCTGATGAGGAGTCTAATGAGAAGGCTGACCTCATATTTCATGATTGTAACATGAATTTGTCTCTGAATTAAATCAGAAAAATGGCCTGAGTTCCTCTGTAATACTAACTAATCTTACCTTGCCTTCCTCCTCCATGGTTTTCCCACCTTTGGGAAGGAGGTAAGAAGGCAGAAGACAGAGTCAGTGAAATCAGAATATGCCACAACCAAGATAACACAAAGTGACTAAATGCTCAGTATTTGTTTATTGTTGTGATTATTATATTCATTACTCCACTTTCTTATATATGAACATCTCATGATTATAGGATTGAGTAATTTAAGTATAGATACCATTCCTCATAATCATAAGCCATAGAAAAATTTTCACTTTTGAATATATCAATTGACAAATGTAAGAAAGACAACACAATGTTTCCATATTTTTATGGTATATCTGATACAAATGGTACTGAAGCATATTCAGGTCTGTGCTAGTTTTCTGTTACCACAGATTTGTGTCTTGAAACAACACAAATTTATTATCTTATGGAGATCAGAGTTTCTAAAATCAAGAACTCAGCAGAGTTTCATTCCTTCTAGAGGCTCCAGTGGAGGACCTACTTCCTTGCCTCTTTCAGCTTTTAGGGGCTTCCCACATCCCTAGGCTCCTGGCCCTCTTGCATCTTCATAGCCAACAGTTGCATCACTCCAGCCTCCACTTCACATCTTCTCTGACTCTGACCCTTCCAACTCATGCTTACGTGGATCCTTGTGATTGCATTGAGTCCATCTGGATAATCTCCTATCTCAAAATCTTTTACTGCATCACATTTACAAAGTTTCTCACACATTCTGGGAATCAGGATGTGAATATATTTGGGGTTCATGATTGTTCCTGAGAGGTCTTCCCTGGTGGCTCAGATGGTAAAGAATCTGCCTGCAATGCAGGAGACCCAAGTTCAGTCCATGGGTCAGGAAGATCCCCTGGAGAATGGAATGGCAACCCACTCCAGTATTGCCTGGTGAATTCCATGGACAGAGGAGCCTGGTGGGCTACAGTCCATGGGGTTGCCAAGAATCAGACATGACTGAGTGACTAACACTTCACACTTACTTTCCCTGATGGAAGTTCTGGTGAAAACCATGACCATTACTTGTTGAGTAGAATCACAGGACTTTAGATCTAAAAGTTACATTAGATTAGTCATTTTAGAGATGGGGTAACTAAAACTTAGTAGATAAGGATTATATTGCCTGGGGCTAAACCTAGGTCTTCTATCTCTAATTAAATGACTTTTCCAGTTTGTATGCAGCATTTCTTAGGACTGTGCCCATTGTCCAATTAATTACTTTTTTAAAATTAAGAAGCCATATTATAAAATTCTAAATAATTTTAGACTGATTTTGATGTCACTTTCAAATCTGAAGGCAGTTGATCCTCTTGGACTTCATTTTGACACACTTAACAAAAGAGCTGTCTATTTCAAAATTACTGTAGAGTCTTGTTTATTAAAGGGAAAAATACTTAAGGCATTCCCAAGAAGCTTGTAAAATTTATAACTGTGGCTCCAGCTGGAATTGTGAAACTCAGAATTCTTCCTCTTTAGAGGGGAAAAATATGATCTTTATGAATGATTCTCCCCATTCAGGCCACAATTAAGAAGCTTCCATATAAAAAAAGATAAACAATTGATTTTTATGAAAAGTGGGCCTGATTAGAGCAATGCTATTGCTTGTTTTCATAGACTCTTTAATGGACTGTTGAGAAAACTCCCAGTACCATTTAATTTCCTATGTTTCATCTGTGTAGTGTGTCAGGATGCTATAGTCAATCAGAACAGTGTGTTCTTATGTACAACATACATGGTTTTTATGGAGCTCATCCAAGGATAAATTAGAAACTGGCTTGCTGCCTCTATTTCATTTTTCTTTTTTACTCGTTTTGAAGTTTGAATTTTTACAGTCTACAGAGGCTACATTTAGTCATTTTGATGCTGTTTTATTTTCTGGGCAGGATTTTAGAAGATGACCTGAAAGATAGACAATTGATCTTGTCATTTGTATTCAGTAGACATTACCTAACCAAATAGGCAAGGGTGTATTGAGCATCTCCTATGTTCAGATAACTATGCTGGGGTTATCAAGATGAATTAGACATAATTCTTTATAATGGGATAGCCATCAACTTCAGATTCAACCTAAGGTCCTATCTTCTATCTGTTGTTTAGACACTAAGTTGTGTCTGACTCTTTTGTGACCTCATGATCTGTAGCCCACCAGGCATCTGTGTCCAGGGGATTTCCCAGGCAAGAATTCTGGAGTAGGTTGTCATTTCCTGCTCTGGGGGATCTTCCCAATCCAGAGACTGAACCTGCATCTCTTGCCTCGCAGGCGGATTCTTTACCTCTGAGCCACCACAGCCCTTAGTAAAAGTCAGACTGTGAGCAAAGGCTTCTTTGAACTTCCAGAAATGTGAAAATGAGACCTATCTCCCAGGGGGGTTTACAAGGATTAAATTGTGGTAATGCATATGAAAACACCAAATACAGTACCTTGGGCAGAGCAAGTGATTTACCAAATGTTAGTTTCCATCTTCAAAGAGCTCTCAGCCTAGTAGAAAAGATGAGCTATCTATAAATAACTCTAATATAAGGCAGAAGTAAGAAGTGGCATGAGAGAGGTCCGGCCAGATAAGGAGCTGCTGGAGGTCAGACATGAATTTTGTTATGGGGATGAGAGAAAGTTTCTTGGAGTATTTTCATGGCATCTTAGCTAGCCCTTAAAAAGGGAAGAAAATTTAGACATGTCAAGATACAGGCCCTGTGATTTGTGCTTTTATCTCCTGGTTGACCTTCCACTAGCTTGCTTTCTGTGCATTATCCGGTGTTCGGGTTTTTTCTGACTTCTGGCTGTGCTCATATATCATTCAGATTAATATATTTTCCTGCAATGGCACGCTGATCTGGTCTGATGCTTTTACACATTTTAGAATTATATGTCATGTAAATAAAATAACTTTATCTGTTTCTAGGAGTCATTTTTTCCCCTGAAATAATTTCTGATAGCAAGATGGATCCAATTAGAGTAATTTCATGTGGTTGGTTGGCAAAGATCTACGCTAGTTTTGGGGGAAGCCCTTCAAGGGAATTACTCATGACCCTTGCAATCCAAGTTTTCTTTCAGAGAAAAAGCAATCGTCAGATTTGATTTTCCTTTCGGTGTGTGATTCGGGATATCCTCGCCACTGTTGCCCACAGAACTCGTTTCATGCATGACGCTGCATCGTAGTCCCTCATAATAGCAGTGCAACCTCCATTGACCTCTGCACTTCGCTAAAGACCTGATTTAGAAAATTGCGTAAGCCGTGGATCAGCTGTTTGGAGTTACTCCTTTCTAGTGACTTACAAATTTGTGCTAGATTAAGAGTCCCAGATGTGGCTTTTCCTTCTTATTACCTCCAAAGTCATGTAGCCTCTACCAAAATTGATTCAAGATCTCTCACATACCTTTACTCTAGTGAATGTTTGAGTGATCATATTTTCTGAATCAAAACTTGGAATATATTATATAGAATCCAACTTAAGGGCCGATTTTATCATATATGTATATGTGTGTGTGTGTTGTGTTCATAGCTCAAACCTGGTTGGTTGCTCTACCTTTTTTTACTATTAAGGACCCTTTTCTCCTCTTCAGATGTCAGTTAAAAAAAATTAGTTTCCTTTAAATTGCAACACTGAATTTTGGCCCTAAAGTGGATAGCTTTGATTAGAATATAAGGTATAAAGAGTTTTTAATTATTAATAGCTGTTAATAATAATCAAGATATAAGAGGATGTATTTAGATTTGGTGGAATGTTCAGATAAGTGACTGTATGGTTGTTTATTCCTGGTTCATAACAAGGCATATCTGAGGGCTGTATTTGTTTTGATTTGTGATCAAACAATTGTTTGCTGATGGGCTTGGCCTTCTTTTCTTGGCTGGAGATTCTCTTCCATTAAAAAGAGATCTTAGTGGTAAGGATTCAGAGGGGCAACATCTGCCTCCCCAGAAGGGACCTGTCATATAATTTTGTTCTTTTCACATTTGGGATCCAACAAGTAGAGTTTTGTGGAGAGAGAAGGGACTCTACCTTTAATCCTAACATCAGGTGTTGCTTGTATGAGTGAGTAGATTAGTGGTGTCTGGGTATAGGGTAGGTTTCTCTGAAGGACCTGGCTGCTCTCAACTGCTGATTGAAGTTTTGCCTTCGGCTAACTGTCCAGAAGGTAAAAGTAAAAATAAGTGAAAGACTGGGGCTTTGTGAAATTTTAGAACCCACTTGAAATGTCTTTTGGGAGAGACGGAAATTTGGAAACTTGCTAAGAAAATGTGTGAATCCATATAACCGGGTTGTGACATGTGTGAGGGTAGAAGACTTGGGTGGTGAGTACAAGGGCTGGAAGTGGTTTTCTTCATCCTGTTACCACCCTGCTTTTTCATTCAGGTGTTGCTTCACCCTGTCTCAAGTTCTATCTGCTTTCTTTAAATATACAGATTTGAGTGGTACTGAATTGTTAGTCCATTTGAGTGTTGGGTAGTACCCTACATTTGAGTAGCTTCCTGACTACCGTTTTCAGGGAGCAATGATGTTTTTATTGTGAACCTGCAAAGATACTCATAAAGATAAGGACAGAACTCAGTATTTGTGAATCATATTGAGCAGTAAGATCACCCTGGGAACTAATTCTAAAGCATGGAGCAGAGAACATCAAAATCTTTTATTATTGCGTTTTTAGGATGTGGCTGCTTTTTTTGACATGGCTCAGTTTCCAACTCCAGATCTGTATCTGCACTTTGATTCCAGACAAATATATAGGAGCTTGTGAATGTAGTCTTACAGAGCAAAAATTCACTTTGGTGCAGGTTATTCTGGGGCCTTAGCCAAGATTTTCATTTTTCTTTTATTTTAAGCTTTCAGATATACCAAAAGGACTTCACTATACCTTTGTCTTTGAATAATATAGATCCCAAAGATGAAGTAGGAGGCTTTCATGTGCTGCAGAGTTTTGTGGGCTGCAGAAAATTAGTTTTTAGCAGTTTTTCCAAAGGGGCTCATAAACAGTTAATAGTCATTTTTTGAAAGAGTAAGTTAAACAAAGAGAAACTAGTTTCTTTGTGATGGTACTTTTTAGAGCCTATACTATGCTAATGTATATAGTGAATTTCCAAAAGGTTCATGTATGGGCTTTCATGTTTTTAAACATAACTGTCCCCTTTTCTATCTTTTATTTCTTTTCAGAGAATCTCATTGGGTTTTTTTTGTTGTTGTTGCTGTTGTTCCACAGAGCAGAATTTGGTCTACATCGTTTGTAGAATCTAGAAAAGAAAATTTTTGAAAATTTGTATTAAAATTCTGTAACATCTCTCTTGGGTCTGGGCATCTGGAAGTCTAGATAAGTGCTTCTAAAACTTTAGTGTGCATGCAAATTTGTTCAATAGCCTGTTAATATGCAGAATTTGATTCAGTTGGTCTCAATGAGGGCAGTGATTTTTGCATTTCTAACAAGCTCCCAGGTGATACTAATGCTACTGATCTCTGAAACACAGTTTGAGTGATTCAGGGCATTCCCAGGTGAAAAAAGTTAAAATGGTCTTTGCTACCTGGGGCTCCAGAGGTGAGCTGTTTAGAAAGGCATTTCCTCTATGGGACTGGAAGTTTGAACTAAGTAATTATTGTGCAAGTCAGATAATGCAGTTATATATGACTTACATGCTCTTTATTTTTTCTTATAATTTTTTTTCTGGCTATGAGGGGATATACACATTCATAGATTTACAGAGAAGTGGTAAGCAGCTCTGTGCTTTGACACTTGTGTCTAAAGTATTCCATGGCATATTTGAGAAGTCCAGAGTGGGAGAGTTTGGGTCTCTCTTCTGTAAATAATAGCTTTGAATGGCAAAGACACATCTAGAGTTCTTAGTTAGACCTACTCATATTAACCCCATCCCATTTCAATACTCATGCACCCTGTCTGGAACAGTTTACTGAGTCTCTGTATGAAAGTTTATCAGCAATTCAGAAAGGGTTAGCATGATTTAATCTTAAGATGGAAGTAGCAAATAAGGTTCATCTCTTCGACTAACTCCATTCGTTTCTTCTTCAACAGATGTCTATAGAAAGATTCAGAGACTATAGTCTGAGCTTGATGGGAAAGAGTGACACAATTGATTAGTGATGTGTATATATGCTGGGCATGGGAAGGGAAACACCCTCACAGTAGTGGAGCTGATAAGGCATTGGGTTATGCTGGAGCCATGTTGTCATCAGATGGTCTTTGCTCCCCACTGTGGTCTGGTTAGCATTCACTGTCAAATACTTAAATACTGGTTAAAGCTATTATAAAAATGATTTGCCTCAAATGCCATTTTATTATTATTTTTCTAAATACTAAAATTGATTTTTAGGCTTTGTACTCAGAGTAACTGGGCTGAGATTCCAGCAAAATATCTAGATTGTGCTAAAAATAAATGTTGCTTCTTTAGTTCCCTTTTCTCAGTGCTTGGATTGACTATTCCTCAAATTCCTTGCTAATAAATTCTTTGTAGTAGAGGGCCTGTTACAGAATTATTTCAGATTTATTGGTAATTAGAAACTCCTATTTGCAAACAAATGATGGAGTCACTAAAAGTTTTCAGTAGACTAGACATATTTTTTGCAGTTTTGATTACACACACTTTCTTCATGATTGTGACAAAGTTTATCTTTAGTCTACTCCTTAGTCATGTCAAAAATTTTAAATTAATTGAATCTGAATCTCAGTTTTATTATATTCCTAGAATAATATAATAAAGCACTAATAATAACAATCAAGATGCTTTTTTCATGTATTACTCTCAGTTTGTTGGAGCAGAAGAGATTCAACATAATATAGACATCCACTGTGGGGGAAAAAACAGATGCAAAATTATCTAGTGATTTATTCAACTATAAACTACAATATTTAAGTGACATAAAATATCCTGGGTACTTGTGCATATTCTAGGACATATGTTCTTGTGTTGATGGTGGTATATATTATTGTTTTACTTTGTTTAGTTTTCTTATTCCCCATATAAATCCAAATAAGAGCTTTTCTGACTTGGTAGTAGAAAGTAGGGATAGAGAGTTGGATGAGCTGTCTCCAATTTCTGAGTTGTATATAATCTGTTGGGCTACTCTGTGTCCACCTCTTCGAAAGTTTAGATGGCTGGCTGTGACTGCTCTAAGAAGGTATGTATCATATAGCTATATAATATAAAAATGCAAATTTATCATAGTTGTACTACTGTAAATTCAGCGCCTGTTGCTGTATGATTTACCATACTGCTTTTGAAGAAAATAAAAAAAGCTAATTCAAATGTGTGTACAAAATATTGTTTTCTCATTTATATATTGCAAAAGATGAGAATGTAGGTTACCAGGCAGAAAAAATAGGGAAATTTATTTCATGTAGCTTTATACAAAGCTTCCCTGATGGCTCAGATGGTAAAGCATCTGTCTGCAATGCAGGAGACCAGGGTTCAATCCCTGGGTTGGGAAGATCCCCTGGAGAAGGAAATGGCAACCCCCTGCAGTACTCTTGCCTGTAAAATCCCATGGACAGAGAAGCCTGGTAGGTTACAGTCCATGGGGTCGCAAAGAGTTGGACACAACTGAGCAGCTTCACATAGTCACTGTATAGGGGACAAGAGATCATAGCATGATGGATAATCTTGGAGAGCAGGACCATGTCTTTCATATTTCTCTTTCTGAATACCTCACATGGGGCTCTCTGCAGAGCAAGTGTATTAACTGTGGAATCCCCAGTGATGTCTATTTTTCTTTGGGCTGTAAGGAGGCATAAAATATGACAAAGACCATAAGCAGAGTCTAGAACATAAAACAAGGGAATATCTCAATCAAAATTATATATGGGGAGAAGAGGGAGAAGAAAGAATCAAAAGCTTCAACTCAGTCAAAACAAGTTTTAAATCAATTATTGAAATAAAGTGTTGGTTATTTGAGTTTGCTCAAATTTTTAAATCTTTTAAAATGTAAATACAATTCCATTCTTCTTTAATTTGTCAGATACAGATACATAATTTCCTTGAGTATGTTTACTCAGCAGCGCTGAGAATGAAAGTTAAGACAAATGTATTATTCACATTTAGAAATCAGCTTTCAGTTATGTAGAAGCCATTACCACTCATGAACAAAAGGGGAGTGTTTTGCTGTAAAGAGAAATAAAAATTTAAGTATCATCATATAATACTTTATATAAACAGGAAAATGTTTTCCCAATGCAACCTGATGCCAGGCAGTTTATCATGCACATGTAATTGGTGCCTGTGGTCAACCCATAATATGATAGTTTTCTGTTTGCTGAAAGAGTATGATGGGGAAGTAACTTTAGAGTATGGAACTTTAGCCGTAATCCTAATTGAGTTTGCTAAAGTGCTAGTTTAAAAAAATGCAGTAGATTTGAATCAGTGCCACTGTGTTAATTGAAACACAAAACTCAGTCAAGTAAAAATCTTTTACCAAGGTCAGAGAAGGGCTTTAACAAGTTAAAGTATGCTATGATGCCTCAGCAAGGATTGTGTATTTTGCTCTACACACAAAATAAATGGATATTGTGATTAAGTGCCGTAAGATAGAGTCCTGGACATTTATTATGGACCTAAATTCATCTAATGTAGATTTTTCTTCTTGGTTAGCCATTCAACTCCATTTTGTAGGGTGAGAAATAAGGGTATTAGGAGACTTCATTAATTTGTTCCAACTCAGCGAGTGGATCCACAGTCTGAGTTCTGTGCTTGGATCAAGCTTCTCCTAATGTGTGGTCCTCAACTTCCTAATAATAGTTTATGTATATTAGTGCTTATAATGCCAGACACTCTGTCAATCACTTTACGTACCTTACATCATTTTATTCTCAGAACAATACAATGAGGAATATATTATCATTACCTGCATTTAAATAATATCATAGACTGAGGTTCAGAACTTATTTAAGTTTACAAGGGTGGGAAATGGTGAAGATGAGATATGACCCCAGTTATCTGGGTCTTCAGGGTCTCTTCTCTTAAGTGATATGTTATACTTCCTCCAGTGTATTAATATGAAACCAGTCAAAAAATGAGACATTCTAAATGGAAACAAAAGTCTTCATTTCAACTGCATTGGGATTCTGTTCTTTCATAAGGTAATACATGGGACGTAAAATAGAAAATATTGCATCTATTAGTATATTAGATTAGACAGTTTTTCAATTACTTTTAGTCCTGAAAGTCTATGAATTAGTAAAAACAGTTTAATTGAAGCTATTTCCTCTTAGAGCACATTTCAAAACACTTTTCACATAGAGAAGCAAATTCAGCTCCAAATTCAATTCATATCCAAATTTATCTTTTAAGAGCAATACCTAATTTCCTCTCCAAATGAGCTTATAGAGTATTTACTCAAAAGGAACAGACACTGTCTTCTAAAAAATTTTCATATAGTCTCCTGATGTCCTAAAAATGACTAAATTTGTGGGTTTTTTTCCTCCATTTTCTTTTTCTTGTGTAAGCAGAAGTCCTTGGTGGGAAAAGGGGGCCTAATTAATTTGGGAAAACATGCTGCAGCACATTTCCTGAGATGCTATCATAAGCAATTAAAACAAAATTGCTCTTGTCAAAATAAATGAATGAATTTGATGAGATGTTTTCCTTTATTTTACAGATTTGTTCCACTTTATCACTAATTCATAAAATCCACAAAGGCTCTCCAGTCATCAGTGTGATTGGTTAAATTCTGTTGTTGCCCTGTTATGAATGGGAAGTAAAAGTCAGAAGTGTATACCAGGCCAAGTGAATAGAGTGAGAGCACATTCTTGCAAATGAGAGTGTATAAGCCCATGGACCATTTCAGGCTAAGGCAGGAGTCATCACCGATGTTTAACATTTGTGGGTACACACTGACCATAATATTCTTCCCTGGTAGCTCAATCAGTAAAGAATTCGCCTGCAATGCTGGTGACCGGGGTTCGATTTCTTGGTTGGGAAAATCCCCTGGAGAAGGATATGGCAACCCACTCCAGTATTCTTGCCTGGAAAATCCCATGGACAGGGGAGCCTGGCAGGCTGCAGTCTGTGGGTTTGCAAGAGTCAGACACGACTTCGCAACTAAATCACTGACTGTAATGGAGGATTCCCAGGTAGCGTGGTGGTAAAAAATCCGTCTGCCAATCCAGGAGGCACAAGAGATACAAGTTCAATCCCTGGGTCAGGAAGATCCCCTGGTGTAGACAATGGCAACCCACTCCAGTATTCTTGCTTGAAAAGTTACATGGATAGAGGAGCTTGGCAGGCCACAGTCCATGGGGTTGCAGAGTAGATTGCAACTCAGCACACATACACTGACTGTAATAGCAATTTTTCAACATAAGGGACATTCAGAAAGTACTGAAAATAATACTTTCATAATTGGGAGACAAAACTAAGTTGTGTCATATAATACAAACTATAGAAGTTAAAACTTAATCCTATGTTCTATTCTTGGGTATTGAGAGGTGTTAGAATACTATGGTAAGTGTTGAGTAAAGGAATATCATATTGCCTGTGACATATCAGATTTGCACCTATCAAAGAGGGCTTAGGTTAAGAAGTGTGATTCATCCAAAAATGATGTTAATTTTCCTGGATATGTAAAGCAAAGAAGGTAATTTTGGGAGAGGTCACACTGTAGCTTGGGTTTCTCTTAAAGGAGCCGGATGGGCTCTAGTCCATGGGGTCACAAGAGTTTGACACGACTGAGCCAGTAAGCATGGATGCATAAATACTGTAGCTAGTATTCCTAATTTAAGCCACTCAAAAGTTGAAGTTCTCAGTTTGTTGAGTACCTACTATTTTCAGGACAGTTTTAGATAGTATGAAAGAGTGTAGTCGCTCAGTTGTGTCTGACTCTCTATGAGTCCATGGACTGTAGCCCTCCAGGCTCCTCTGTCCATGGAATTTTCTGGGCAAGAATACTAGAGTGGGTAGCCATTCCTTTCTCCAGGGGATTTTCCCAAGCCAGGTATCAAACCCAGGTCTCTTTCATTGCAGGCAAATTCTTTACTGTCTGAGGCACCAGGGAAGCCCGTTAGATAGTATGGGGATGTCAAAATGAAACATTCATGAACCTACCTTATAGGATCTTGTATCCTCATACAGGAGAAAAACACATTTGAGTAATTATAATAACAGAAAGCAATATCTGTTGTGGGAGGTTAGAATAAGAGTTTACCTCTGGCTTTGAGGATCAGGGTGGTACTAGGCTGGACCACGAGCAATTGTTAGGTTTTAGATATATAGACATATAGTTATAGGCTGAGGGAATTATAAAAATCCAGAGGTGCAGAACCATTCCTAAGTTTGTGGGACATTATATTCTTTCTTTTGTCTGAAGAACACTTACAAGATAGAGTATAAACTAGAATACAGGCTTAGAACATGAACTTGGAGGATCTTAGACCCAGGATAGGAATTCAAATTTGTAAGACAGCTGGCAGGGAGAAGCGAGAGGTTGTTATTGAACTGATGAGGGACATTATAATATAACTTTAGTACTTCAAAAAGAACAATTGGACAGTGAAATAAAATGCAGGATTTAGAGTTGGGGAGAGTGGGGAAAAGCTATGGCAATAGTTCAGGCAAAAAGCATTGAAGTTCTGAAATAAAGTAGTGAGACAGGAATGATGAGGTGGTGGGGTAGATGGGAGAGAGATCAGGAAACAAAATTGATAAGATTTTACATATGACTTGTTGGGCCTGCTGAGTGAGGGATCGCTTAAAATTTCAGATTCAAATCAGAATTATTAGGAGCACATTCAGGCTACTGGCTAGAGGAGGAAACTGGGGGAAATGTGTGAGGAGGAAGGAAGCTGGTAAATGTCTTTTGAACATACTGAATTTGAGGTACCTGGGGATATTTGGTGGCTCAAACTGTAAAGAATATGCCTGTAACGCAGGAGGTTCTATCCCTGGGTGGGGAAGATCTCCTGGAGAATGAAATGGCAATCCACTCCAGTATTCTTGCCTAGAGAATTCCGTGGACAGAGGATTCTGGCAGGCTACAGTTCATGGGACATGACTGAGTAACTTAACTTTCACTTTCACTTTGGGCTTCCCAGGTGACCCAGCAGTTAAGAACCCTCCTGCCAATGCAGGAGACCTAAGAGATGCAGGTTTGATCCCCGGATGGGGAAGATCCCCTGGAGGAGGAAATGGCAACCCACTTCAGGACTCTTGTCTGGAGAATCCCATGGACAGAGGAGCCTACAGTACATACGGTTGCAAAGAGTCAGACACACTGAAATGACTTAGCACACTAGCACAGGTGGGGATCTTCGGTTCCAGTTCGTAGCGGAGTTTGTGGAGTCCAATAACACAGCAAAGATTTTATAAATATTATGCATCATTTTAGAGTCTTTAAAGAAAAAGAAGGATTTAGTTTCTCTAACCTAGAATCTCTTTGGTGAAAGTCAGAACCTGCTCCTTAAATATAGGGGATTTATCTGTTGAATTAAAGAGATCCACATTACAATGAAGTCAGGGAAAGAAGGTTTTCATAAACAGGCAGGATATCTCCAAATTTTAACAGCATTTAGACCCCCTAGAATACAATAATGACAATATGACAATGATAACTATATTAGTAGTAAAATACTTTCATTAATAATATTAAGAGCTATTTGTTTGCAGCACATGGGTGGACCTCGAGATTCTCATACTGAGTGAACTAAGTCAGACTAATATCAGATGAAATCATTTATACGTGGAATCTAACAAAAGCCTACAAATGAACTTATTTACAAAACTGAAATAGAGTTACAGATGTGGAACATAAATATATGGTTATGGGGGGAGAAGTTAAGGAAGGAGAGATCAGTTAGAAGATTGGGATTGACACAAAAACACTACTATATAGATATAAATAGATAACTAATAAATATAACTAATAAGTTATAATAGATAACTAAATAAACATAAATAGATAACTAATAAGGACCTGCTACATGACACAGGGAATTGAACTCAATACTCTGTAATTCTATATGTTTCCCATGTAGAATCTGAAAACAAGTGAATATATTTATATGTATTATATAGCTGAATCACTTTGCTGTACCCCCGAATCTAACACAACATTGTAGATCAATTATACTCCAATAAAAATGTAAGCAATCATAAGAGCTAGTAGCACAGTTGCTGAGTTGGCATGTGATATATCTCTGGGCTGTATGAGCAACATGGTCTGTCTCATCTGTTCCTCACAGCACCTCATGAAATGGGCTTTTTTCTCTCCTCATTTAACAGATGAGAAAATGGAGTAGTAAAGGATGCTTGCTCAAGTCAAACAGCCAGTATGTGATGGGGCTGGAATTGGATATTTAGAGGCATAGATTCATTTACTCAACTGCACAGACACAAACAGAGGCAGAAAAAGTGAATCCTTATCTCCTATAAAAACTAATTTTTGCCCAGAGCAAATGTGCCATTTTAAGGCTCCCAGTGAAAGGAAGGAAGGAAGGAAGGAAGGAAGGAAGGGAAGAATCTCTCGATTGCCCACAAAACACCACCTTAATCATTTCCTGAACTTACTCACTTTAAAAGGATATTATTTTCTCTGAAAATAGAACATTTTGGTGGGAGGCAGGGTTGACGGAACGTCCGTTTCACTGTTCTTAGAACCGATAGTAAGCGTAGCTGGCAGTGCTGTTGCTATGAGTTGAGTACTTGAGTAAAAAGCCATGTTTTTCCCTCAGTGACCCGTGTGGACTGGCTTTTGCAGGCTGTCTGTTGTTTGGGATCCTGCCATTTTGGACTACACAGGACACCTCTGAGAGGGCTGGGTTGCCTTGTAGGTTGATAGAAGGTTCAGAGCCTCAGCTTCAGTCAGACAATCAGAGATTTCTAACAGAAACCTGTCATCTTGGGCAAATCACCACTCTTTGTAGGATTATTGTCGTGTAGTCGCTAAGTCCTGTTTGTTTTTTTTGCGATTGCCTGGACTGTAGCCTGTCAGGCTCCTCTGTCCATGGGATTATCCTGGCAAGAATACTGGAGTGGGTTGCCACTCCCTTCTCCAGGGGATCTTTCCAACCCAGTGAATTGAATCCACATCTCTTGCATTGTCAGTCGGATTCTTTACCACTGAACCACCAGGGAAGCCCTTCCTTGGTTTATACCCATCCATAAGAGGCTGATAGCTCCTGTTCTACCTTCCCTGCAGGCTGGTTGGAAAGTTGAAGTCACATGATAGATGGCAATATGTGGCCTAAACTGTGAAGCAAAATTAAGGAGAGGTTCAGTTCAGTTCAGTCATGTCCAACTCTTTGCGACCCCATGAATCGCAGCACGCCAGGCCTCCCTGTCCATCACCAACTCCCGGAGTTCACTCAGACTCATGTCCATCGAGCCAGTGATGCCATCCAGCCATCTCATCCTCTGTCGTCCCCTTCTCCTCCTGCCCCCAATCCCTCCCAGCGTCAGAGTCTTTTCCAATGAGTCAACTCTTCGCATGAGGTGGCCAATGTTTTCTAAAACTTTTAATTACAATTTGTTTTTTGCAGAAGTAATACATGTTAGTAGTTAAAAATCCAAAACACAAAAATATATACTAAAAGTATAAGGTTTTTCCTCATCGATTCCAATTTAATTCCAATTCATTTTCCCGGAGCTATCTGCCATTAACGTTTGGTGTGTGTTCCTTTAGGTTGTACATGCAGGCATATGAGTTTGTGTTGTGTGAGTGTGATTATGTGTATTTGTATGCATATGTGTATGTATCATATTAAGCATTTGTTCTAAAATTATTTTCCTCACTAATATATTTTCTTCATTCCATGTTAGTGCCACATATCCACTTTATATTTTACGTGGCTCCCTACTATTTCATAATATGAATGCTTTGTGATAGCTTTCACCAGTCTATTAACGGATGTTTTGGATATTTCTGTTTTCTCATTATTATAAATAGTGCCCAGCAAACATTATTGCATGTAGGCTTTTGAGAACGTGTTCAAACATTTCTGTTGGAAAGATTCTGAAGACTGGAACGGGTAGTCAAAGACTCTACCCGTTTGAAGTTTGATGTGTACTGTCAGATCATCCTCCAAAAGTGTTAGAATGATTTATTCACACTAAAAAAGTGTAAGAATATATTTCCCTTTATAACTTCTCTAACACTAGATATCAATCTTTTAAAATTTTGCCTGTGTGAAAACTGAAAATCTTTTTTACACATTATTCTAATTTGCTTGAATCCCTTTTCACATCTATTAGTACCTGTAGTTTTCTCATTGGATGTTAGAAAAGAGACTTTGTCTTCATTTTTTCTAGGATTACTGTCCTTTTCATTGTTTGTTGATTGGGTACATGGGAGTCCGATCAGCATAGAAACAAATCTTTGAATCTGATGGCAATAACAGTGATGCTATCTAGCAATAATAATTCCCTTGATAATAGTAGTGATTTCTGGCTGGTAATTTATGATGTTGGGTTAAAGTCTAGGTTCCACAATTTTCTGGAGGAAAACCTTGGACAACAATAGCCTTAGCTTTTGAATAACAGTTTACTCATCTTTATTTTTGGAGAAGGCAATGGCACTCCACTCCAGTACTCTTGCCTGGAGAATCCCATGAACGGAGGAGCCTGGTAGGCTGCAGTCCATGGGGTCGTGAAGAGTCAGACACGACTGAGTGACTTCACTTTCACTTTTCACTTTCATGCATTGGAGAAGGAAATGGCAACCCACTCCAGCGTTCTTGCCTAGAGAATCCCAGGGACGGGGGAGCCTGGTAGGCTGCAGTCCATGGGGTCGCGAAGAGTCGGACATGACTGAGTGACTTCACTTTCATGCGCTGGAGAAGGAAATGGCAACCCACTCCAGTGTTCGTGCTTGGAGAATCCCAGGGACGGCGGAGCCTGGTGGGCTGCCATCTACGGGGTTGCACAGAGTCGGACACAACTGAAGCAACTTAGCAGCAGCAGCATCTTTATTTTAATAATTTATGTTCAACCATACCACATGGTATATGGGATCTTAGTTCCTCCACCAAGGATCGAACCTGTGCCCCTCATAGTGGAAGCACAGAGTCCTAATCGCTGGCCTGCCAGGGAAATTCCTCATCTTTAAAGATGATGCTCTAACCCTCTCACAGAATTGTGAATAATAACCTTCAACAACATAGTGCATTACGAGGTTCTCATTAAATGTGTCAAGGCCATTGAGAATGACTGTCAAGCTGAAGGATGCTTTATGTTGAAATTATTTGAAATGGAACTTGAGACTTTCTATGATGCCTTCATTGTGCTTGCAGTATTCCCTCTTACTATCGCCAACCTTCATGAGTACAGGTCCAGTATAGTGATGTCTCATGAATTCAGAGGCAGTATTTTAGAATCATTTATCTTTGCTCATCACAAGTCGAATGACCCTGGAATGATATGGTCAAAAATATACAGAAAGTACAAACAACTCACAAACCAGTAAACATCTAGAAGAATAGGTTCTTTGAAAAGAGGCTTGTGTTTCAAGGGGGACACTAATCTTCCAAACTAAACATAACTTTTTCAAGTACAGAAACTCGTCCGTCAGTTCTCAGGATTACTTGTTTCAGTTATCAGTCACAAGAAATTGGTCATTTTGATCTGGGCTCCTTATAGCCAATACAATATTTTAGAAACCCCATCAAGTGATGTCTTTAAACTCTTTAGTAGTTTAAGCTTATAATGTGAACATTAGGAAACATGAGAAAAACAAAGATGGTGAAAACCCTGTATCATATATTGTGATTTAAGCAATTATTTATTCAATCAAATCATACTTTTGAACACCCTGCTAGGTGGTAGGTACACTGTCGAGTATTAGTAGTCTGAAGATAAAGAAGGCCACTCACTTTAGACCTAAGGAACAAGAAGACAAATGATTAAATATAGTTGATAAGTGATAAAATAGAGCTGTTAAATATCATGGAAGTGGCAAGGAGTGACTATTGAATAAAGCTTCCTGCAAGTTATGATAGTGATTTAGGTTTAATGGGCAGGCAGTTCACCAAGGAGTGAAGAAGGCAGAGGAGGGGTTCAGATGAAGGGCATAACTGATATAAAGGCATGAGGAAGCCCAGCATGTTCAGGGAAAATTTTGAGATGCCTGGATTATAAGGCACATAAAGGTGGATAACAGAAATGAGATAAGTGTTTGGAAGATAGCTCTGTAGTTAATCTCATCTCTGCTTCTCTTTCCAAACCATGATCATTGTAGTTCAGATACTATTCACTCCAAAAGACAACGTTATATAGAAGAACATGGTTTACTCCAAAAGCTGACACTATCTCAGTTCAGTTCAGTCGCTCAGTCGTGTCCGATTCTTTGCGACCCCATGAATCGCAGCACGCCAGGCCTCCCTGTTCATTACCATTTCTCGGAGTTCACTCAGACTCTCGTCCATCGAGTCTATGATGCCATCCAGCCATCTCATCCTCTGTCGTCCCCTTCTCCTCCTGCCCCCAATCCCTCCCAGCATCAGAGTCTTTTCCAATGAGTCAACTCTTCGCATGAGGTGGCCAAAGTACTGGAGTTTCAGCTTTAGCATCATTCCTTCCAAAGAAATCCCAGGGCTGATCTCCTTCAGAATGGACTGGTTGGATCTCCTGGCAGTCCAAGGGACTCTCAAGAGTCTTCTCCGACAACACAGTTCAAAAGCATCAATTCTTCGGTGCTCAGCCTTCTTCACAGTCCAACTCTCACATCCATACATGACCACAGGAAAAACCATAGCCTTGACTAGAGGGACCTTAGTCGGCAAAGTAATCAGTGAATATAAACTACTCTTTCCTTTTAACTAACTTTCCTGCACTCAGTATTGATTTTAGTTTGGGCCTATTTTCTTCTTCACTGTGCCTAATGTCTTGCTTGATAATTTGATCAGGTCAAATGGTTGAATATGAGATATGGAAGAGCAAATAAAAACAGCAAAATACAGGATGAAGATTCAAACTTCACATTTAATTCAGTGAGATTGGCAGTGGTTTTTTGGAATACTGTGTTGAGATGGCATTTTGGAATCATGCAGAAAAAGTGGTGATGGACTCTAGTGATTAATTATGGAATTCTCCCTTGGACAAGGAAGGAGGGAAAGCCATCCTGTGCTATTCTTTTCAACACTTCCCATCCCACCCCTTCCTCCCCACCAGGCTCCAGTAGCTTTATGAGTCAGTGATTTTATGCCAGGTATATGCTGGAAACAATGACAGTGGTACACCATTGCCCATCACTGTTGATCATAGTCCTGACACATAGAAATGCTCAGGAGGTATTTGTTGGATGAATGAATGCATGAATAATTTTTCATACTTTTGTTTCTTTCCATTATGCATAAAATTTTAAGTTATGTCTGCTTTGTTGACATCTTATATATTTTTTCTGTGTGGGTAAAAAGTTTTTTTTTTAATAAAAATTAAAATACCTGGGATATTTTTCTCAGAAAAAGCAGTACTACTTTTTACTCATGATGTGAGAATTCCTGTCATATGATGATAATGAACTGGGTTTTTCCTCCCTCATTTTAAAAGTTAGATTCTAATTAACCCAATTCATCTATTTGATCTTTTAAGAGCCTGATTTAATTTTAAAATATGCATTATATTTACTTTAAGATACTGGGTATATTTTAAATTTTAATATTTGTCTTCATTAATTCAACATTTTTCAAAATCTTGATTTTCCCTGGCAGCCTGTTAACAAAGAGAAATGTATTCCTGAAGGGATAATTCCAGCAGAGTTTTCAGATTTTATGAACACAAGTTCACAAAAAGGGAAGTTTCTGAGCATAATCTGCCTCCTAGCAATTCTTGATACTGTTCTCCATCTTCCTATGTATGTTTTCTATTTGGAGGAAATTTATCTTTCAATATTTAATACTTATCCCAGATCACCTTCACTATTGTGATGATCATTTGGGTTTAGGCAATGTTTGACATTTTAATCCCACTACATTTGCTCATTCTTCTAAGCCAGAGTCATTTATTCTCCTTTATTTTCCATTGTTGTCATTATGTCCATCATAAAAGAGAACTCTCTTTCCTTCAAATGTAACTTTTCAATTGCAGTCTAAACCTGTTCCCATTCAAATGCACTGTTTGGTCATCATAATATAAACAATTATCCTTTACTTTTCACTCCAAGATATTACTACATATAATGTTGTAAAAACCCCAATTCTTACCATTTTATGGGAAAAAAAATCAGGCTTTTAGTAAGTATGTTTTGATTTATATAATAAAATAGGGATACATTAAAATGATATATTTTGCTTTCAGTTTAGTCTACTGCTTGCTCATTGTTTGTTGTTTAGTCACTAAGTCATGTTTAACTCTTTTGTGACTGCATAAACTGTAGCCCGTCAGGCTCCTTCTGTCCATGGGATTTCCCAGGCAAGAATACTGGAGTGGATTGCCATTTCCTACTCCAGGGGATCTTCCTGACCCAAGAATTGATCCCACATCTCCTGCATTGCAGCTGGATTCTTATGGTCTTGTAATTAGATTAGAGTCCCTTTGAGGGCAGGGATGATGTTTTCTTATTTTGTATAACTTTCTCTGCCCATGCTGAGATGAAGTCCATATGAAATGCCAAATAAGCACTTATGAAATTCAGAATCACGAGTGCTGAGGCCCTAAGATGATGTAACGGACTATCAGCTTCAACTTCTTCATTGTTTGGGTGAGAAATCTGTCATTCTCGTATTCTTCCCGAATAGCCATAGCTTTCTGTTGAATGTATAAATATGCCAGAATTCATTTTTTTAGTATGTTAACTTTATTTTTGATGATGTTATATTACATTTTTTTTTCTAATTAAGGTGTGAAAAACAAAACATAGATCTCTCTTGGTATTTAAATTGAATTTGAATTCAATTCTTTTTCACTCTATTAACTCAAATATATTCCTGAATCTTTCTATCTCAACCCTACCACTACCACTTTAATATGAGCTGGTAACTCCTCTTGTCTGTCAGCATTAATTTTAAATTCCCTACACTGAAATCACAATATTGTGATCTCTTATTATCTATCAAGGAAAGTTTTCAGAAAGCACAGTTCCTGGCAATCAATATCATGCCGAAACATATTTTGTTTTTTTTCTGTTTTTATTGAAGTTAGTGGACTTAAAATATTATTTTAGTTTCAGGTGTACAGCATAACAATTTGATACTTTTATAGATTACATTCCATAGGAAGTTATTATAAAATCTATGTGTAAGACTTGAAACCATAAAACTTGTAGAAGAAAATATAGGCAGTATACTCTTTGACATTGGTTTTAGTAATATTGTTTGGATCTGTCTCCTCAGGCAAGGGAAACAAAAGCAAAAATAAATAAACCTGACCTAATCAAACTTAAAAGTTTTGCACTGCAAAAGAAACCCCCAACAAAACGAAAAGGCAGCCTATTGAATGGGAGAGGATATTTGCCAAAGGGATATATCAGATAAGGGTTTAATATTAAAAATATATAAAGAACTCATATTAGTGTTAAAGAACAGCCTGATTAAAAAATGGGCAGAGGCCCTGAATAGGCATTTTTCCAAAGAAGATATACAGATGACTAACAGACATAAGAAAATTTGCCCACCACCATTAATCATTAGATAAATGCAAATTAAAACCATGATGAGATATTACCTCACACCAGTCAAAATGGCTATTGTCAAAAAGAAAAGAATAGCAAGTGTTGACCAGAGTATGTGTTCTATGAGGCCTTTTCATAAACCTGATGGCAGATCTCTAGGTTTTATATATCTCCAAGTTGCACATCTAGTCCCAGTGCCTCCTTGGACAGGTGAAGCATCTGAGATCATGTAAGAGAGAGAAGAAATTTTATCACCATCATAGAAGTGGTGAAGAGAAGGGGTCTGATTCTAGTGTCCTTGACTCTGCCCCTTTCTTTCCAGGTTATCATGGCTGTTTCTCAGGAATGACCCCCAGAGAGCATATCTGAATCACACTGGTTACTTGGAATGTTGAAAAAGATATTTGAAAATCATCTATCATAACGTTTCCAGAACTTGCCATTTTAATATACTTTTCTCCATTGGAATAACTAAATCCATCAAATACTACATTTTATACTGTTGTAAAATGGGATTTTGTGAGGTTTAAAACTACACCTACACATGTCTAGACACAGCAAGTTGGTGTTCAGATAAGATTCGGTGATTATTACCTATAAATTAGACTGCCACAAAATTTCATATGCTTTTGACTTGAAGGTCCTGGAGTTAAGATTGAAGAAATTTATAGGCTAGAGACAAAATAAAAGCTTTCTCCAGAGCTGCCATTCATTTATTCCTCAAATATTTATAGAATACTCATTGTATGGTTGCCACTGTAGTAGGCCCTGGGGATATACCTGTGACCAAAATTGAGATAGTTTTTGCTTTTACAGGACTCATATCCCAGTATAGTAGCTAAGCACAGAACAGACAAATTGGGGTATAAATAAAATGGATGCAACTATAAAGTTCAAAAACACTAAGGTAGCAAACATAAGGAACAGAGCTAAAAAAATAACAGAAGGGACCTACTTTAAATAAAGTTTTCAGGGAAAGTCTTTATGTAAGCCTATTTCTAAAGGACGGGTAAGAACAACACATGAGGCAGGTTGGGTGGCAGCATTCCAGATAGAGAGTCATGTGCGGGGGTCTTGAGGCAGAAATGAGCTTGGTCTATCCAAGGAACTGCACGTAGACCAGGGGACTGCAGTGTGGTGAACAAGGGCGAGAGAGGCAAGAAACTAGACGGGAGAAAGGCAGTGAGTAGACCAGGTGGCATTTTGTTGTTCTTGATAAGGAGTTTGTTTTTCAGTCTGCAAGTTTCATGGAAAGGCATTGGATGATTTCTAAACACTCTGACCTAATAAAGTATGATGTAAGAGAGAATTTCTGTTCCGTGTTTCACAGTACCTTCACATCAGTTTTGTTTTCTGAGCAAAGTTCCTACTCTGTCCTTTCCCTCCCCATTCTCTTCCTTTTGTCTCTGTTTACATCTTTTATCTTCTTTGCTGGGAGAGAGAATAGCTTCTTGAATAAAAGTTCTTCTCACAGGTTGCTTGTAGAATATATTCCTGTATGACATGAAGAGAATGTTAAGATGTCCATCCAACAGATATTTTTAAGTATTTTTCATTGTGAAATTATACTCATTTTGTAACAATTTACAACCATCTACCTTATATTGCGCATTTTCAGATTTAACTAAGATTTATCCCCTTGAACAAAGAGGTATTTTGTTTTAACATGTATTTTTTTTTTTTCTTGCCTGTTGTAAAAGTGACTCATTTCAGATGAGAGTTCTTTAAAAATGGCATTCAATGTGTTGGGCCACCCAGGCTTATGTTCTTAGATTCTCACAGACTTTTTCTATATTTTTCTTCTTCACTATACAGAGAAATATGGGCCTCTTCTCATGTGCTAACTGATCATTTGGAAGTTGTTGACTATACTGAGAAGCATCCAGTTAGTATCTGTTCTTAGCAAGAAAAAGAACCATTGGGTTAAGCAAGTGGGGTCCCCTGTATTGCCAAACATTCTTTAAAATATTAAACAATTCATAGGGTGAAGATGAACTGACACACGGCAGGTATATGAACTGAAATACCGTAGTTAAGTATTTATTAAAAGAGTCTCTATGCTAGCCTAGATTTATATTAAGAAAACATGATTAAAGTTGTCTGAGAAGTTAGAAATACCGCTGAATACTTGGAGGGGTCATTCTCAATTAAATTATAGAATGACCAGAGACAAGACATATGTTTGTGGTATAATAAAGAAGAAATCATAGTCAGTGCTAACTTAGTCGCCGAAGAGTTTGTGGTTAAAAAAAATAAGACAACAAAACCCTGGAATGTGAAACACAGTGTGATCAAGAACATAGATTTTGCCATCAGGTATCTGGATAATTCTGTCTCTGGCACCAGTTAACTGTGGCAGACAACTTCAGTTTGTTCCTTCAGATCCACTCTCTGCTCTTCTCCATCCTCCTGTTAGCTCCAGGAGGTTAATCTAAATGGAATACTTGGATAGGCCCCCTTTTGTTTGATTTCTAGTTAGTTCGGCCAATAGTAGCCCTAGCAGGAGATCAGGAAGAAAGAAGAGAATGAAGATGGTATATGTATTCCTCTAGTTTTGTTCTCAAAGAGTTGCTTAAGGTTAACTCTGCCTTTCAAATAGAAATTGCATCTCTTCTTAGGTGACCTTTTGTACATGATTCTCTCCTTACAAGTTCATGTAACTACTTCCTGTCCTTCCCTTTTCAGGCCTAAGTTGCCAACTCCAGGAGACTGCAGTATCCCTTGTTTGTTTGGAAACCCTGCCTGTATCTTTGTAATAGTCCCTGTATTAACTCCTCTTTAATTATCCAAAGTTGGCTGTGCCATCTGTTTTCTAAAGGGACTCTGATGCACTGTCTGTATAATCTTTACAAGTGATTTTAAACTGTGCTTCAGTATCCTTATCTATAAAGTGGAGGTCAAGTCGTTTCTCTTCTCATAGACCATTTGTATATGTAAAATCAGGAAGTAGATTCGAATTGTTGTATTCCAAAACTACATTATGAAGCTTTTAAGATTCTGCCTCAATTGCTTTCCATATGCTTTCCCCAGCAATAACTTCTACTTGCTCAGTTATACTAAACGTCTGAACAATTTTATCTGAAGCAAGAACTTCATACTAAAACAGTTTGAACATGGCTGTCCTTAGATGATTATAGGGCTCTTTCCAGTCCTAAAAATCCAATACGTTTTTTTTTTTTTTTCTGGCAGTTATTTTATGGAGAGAAACTACCATTCTTTGCATCATAGCCTCTGACTAGAGCTGGAAATTCAGTAGGCTGTAGGCTGTCTAGTCTCATGATTTACTATCTGGGCAGAGGGAAGAGTCCAGTTAATTCCCCAGGATCATATTCTCTTTCACAAAATGTTTTCATGGCTTAGGAGAGAAAGCCGTGGGGGCCAATAAACAGAGAGCCAGTAGGAACTCAGAAAGCTCCTGTAGTGGTTTCACTGTGGCCTTCTTGGGACTCAGAGCCTCAGGCAGTGATTGCTTGGCCGTGTTCTGAGCACTGAACCCAGCCTATAGTGGCTGTTAAACTTTGTAAGTTGTACAAGGCCAGGCATACTTTTGGAACACTCCATCCCTTGGCTTGTTGCTTCAGACCCCATCATTAACATCTTTTACTTCCTTTTCTGTGTAAAGGAGTAGAGGAAAGGTGTGAGCAATTTTCTTAGGAGTACTGTAAACTCGACATGTCCAGAGATTTATTGCAGCATTGACTGGGATGATGAAGTACTCGGAAGCACTGCCAATACTTCCTGTCAAAGAAAAGCTCTAGAAAACTATTGTTGACATGAGTTAGATTTGATCTTGACAGCCATGTTAGTGCCTGTTTGTTCTTTTAGTTAACATGTATCCAGCAAATATATCTGAGGACCTCCAAGGAGTGTGTTAGATATTTGTAAGATGAAATGAATTTGATAAGTCCCTGGGCTCAAGAAGCCTGTCTGGGATGTATTCAGATACCTGCGATAGGACTGGTTGGCTAGAGGCAGCCTCCTAATCATCTTGTCCCCTAGAGCAGGGGTCTCCAAACCCCTGTAAGGCACCAGGCTGCACAGCGGGAGGTGAGCAGTGGTGAGCAAAGCTTAATCTGTCATTCCCTATCACTTCCCATTGGTCTCTATTGTTCTTCAATGCTCACATTACTGCCTGAACCATCACCTGTTTCCCCCACCCCCTGGAGTCCATGGAAAAATTGTCTTCCAAGGAACCAGTCACTGGTGCTGAAAAGGTTGCAAACTGCTGCCCCATAGACTACAGCCCACCAAGCTCCTCTGTTCATGGGATTATCCTGGCAAGAAGACTGGAGTGGGTTGCTGTTTCCTCCTCCAGGGTATCTTCTCAACCCAGAGATTGAACCAGTGTCTCTTGCACCTCCTGTATTGGCAGGGGGATTCCTTACCACTACACTACCTAGGAAGCCCTTCAGTACATCCCTGGCTATATCTTAAGGCAGGGGGTTACCCTCATGAGCCTTCGTTTTCCTGTACCTTTCATTGCTACAGTCCAGTTTATTTCACTTCAGGAAGCTTTGTTGTCACAACACACACATATCCTTTTTAGTGCTTTTTCCTTGGCTGTTCATACTAAGACATCTTCTATGGTCTTTCCCCCTTCTCTTTCTATTTGTGAGCCAATGAAAGACCCTAGTCCTAGACAAGTGTATATAAGGAAAGGAAAGTCAGTAAAATTAGTTAGAAAGAATCATAGCTGCAACCACTTGGGCTCTTGTAAATCACCATCAGAATTTTGGCAAATTTATTTTCTGATTCGCTTACCTTCCTGAGCATGGACATTCAAGATGTTAAAACAAAAAGTGAAATATGTATTTTTGATTTATTTATTAGGAATTTTCACTACAATTTTGGAGGGGGCACTCACCGAAGAGGGGAAGAAACATATTCAGATGATTATGAGCAAGATTTCATGCAGGAAATGGCATTTGAGCTTGATTCTCTGGGATATATTCGTTTGGCCAAAAAGTTTGTTTGGGTTTTCTCCATAATATCTGACAGAAAAACCCAAATGAACTTTTTGGCCAACGAAAATAGTTATAGGAAGATGAAAGTGTAGGTTGTGGGAGGCATATCAGCAAAAAGGCAAAAACCCCACAATTATGAACTGAAAACTCAGAGCTTGTCTTGGTTCCCACTGTACTTTGACCAGCCTTAGTTAGGCAATCCATTTCCTTGATTGAAATCACTTGTTTGCATTGTCTGTATGTCTAAGCTTCTTTAAGAAAACGGGGAGTCTCTTTCATGCTTGTATTTTCAGTGTTTAACACAATGTCAGGCACATAGGTACTCACTAAGTGGTGAAGAATGAAGCATAAATGGCAACGTTTATATTGGGGACAGGAAGTTATCTAGTTTGACAGGAGCAAGGATTTGTGAGAAAAGAATTGGGATCTTATGTTCGGAAGGTATATTAGAACAGATTATGGAGGTTTTATGTACCAAGGCATTAAATAGACTGTGGGAAGTCATAGAAGTTGTGGAGTGAGGTCAAAGCACAGAGCAATTAGTCTTCAGGAATATGGTAGCAGTGAACAATATCGATTGGTGAAAGGAATAGGGAGACAGGAAATGTGGAGACCAGAGATGGTGAATAAAGCAGAGCACGTGTCAGAGTGATCCAAAGGATATAACAAAGTTACTTGACAGTTTAATACCCTAAACAACTTGCTTCAGTCTTCTTCTCCCTCCAGAGTTCTATCAGTCCCCTCAGGCGCGAATCCTAGTCTGACGCTTAGTGGTCACATGACCTTGGCAAGTTACCTAAGTGCTTAAACTCATTTCTAATGTGAATTTACTATGTAGATCAATGAGAAAAAAAACCCCACAAACTATAAAATATCTGGCATTGTGCTTGATAAATGGGAAAAAGTCAATACATGATAATTATTAGTATTATTGCCGTTATTATTTGTGAAGACTTCAGGTAACAGTTTAATGCTGTAGGAGGGAATGAATCTTCTATATGAGTTTTTTCCTTGTGCATTATAAGTAAAAAAAAAAAAAGTGATTCACAAGATTTGATTGATTTGATGAAAATGATTCCTTCCTTTTTGCCTATTAGCAAAAGAAGAATAAGCTTTCAAGCAATTAGTACTCATGAAGGAATTATAGGTGACAGGGTGTCATGGAAAATTCTAGTCCAAAATTTGTCTCAGAGGAGCAATGTGACCTTGGCCAAGTCTCTTCATTAATCTATATCTCCATTTTTCTAGCTAGAAAAATGAAGGGATTGGACTAAATGATCTTTAAGTTCCTTCCCAACCAAATATTAAATGATTTTTCAAGTTGCTCATTAAATTTCCAAGCTCCATCAAACAGCTCATTATGCCTACTTGCTCATTTGATGCCTTTGTATATATTTCATCCCATTTTTCAGTCTGGATTTCCATTTGGTACACTTTCCTTGATACTACAGTTTTTTTGAGCAGTGCTTTCTATAGGTATAGTTGTGTGAGTTTGTACGAAGTTGTGTGCATGTGTTTTAGTGCATATTGCCTAGGTCTAGGGCTCAAATTGTATGTGAGATGATTGCTTTATCAGTTTTCTCAACCTGATTTGAGAAATATCTATTAACCTGCAGCTTGGAGGCGGTAGGGTGAAGTAGGCAGCATCACTTTTGCTTGAATTCATTTGCATCTACTACTTCACATGAGAAGGAAGAGCTTCTAGAGAAGACATTTGGCCTGTCTCCTCTTTCTTTAAGGCTGAAAGACATTGAAATATGGCTGATGGATTAGGATGACTTTAATAAAGGCCAAATTATGGGAAAGAGCAATGAAGTGCTTGAAGGGCAACTCATCCTGCAGGCATAAAAAATCGAGGGAGCCTTTCTTTCATCAATGGGTTAAACTATGGAGGGGAAGGAGTCCTGATTCCATGCCCAGGAATGCATATTCCATGCCTTCAATACCTTGGATATGCCTTGGGAAAAACATTTGTATATGTTTGAATTGAAAGAACTTCTCTACTAAAACATGGAAAGTCTTAGGCCTCAGGCAGCTTTTCTTTGAGACTCTTGACTGAATGTAGCTGAAAGCTAGCAATGTTATTCCTCTACCACACATCATGGAACCATCTTTGTCTGGGAAATCTGTGGAACTCTCTCTTAAAAGCAATGTGAGAATATATGCAGTACCACCACGCTGAGGGATGAAAGCCCAATCTCTTCACCAGATACTCAGTGACAGTGATGGTAATTAAAATTAACAAGGAGACCTGTAGGGGGCCAGCAAATATCAGTGCTAATTTCAGTGGGTATCAAGTTTAATATTATCAGCTGTGTTCTCTTCAGACAGGAAGCAGCAGACAAGCAATGGCCCTTGGACCCATGAGCATGCCTGAAGATCCTTAGAGATCTTTAGGTGAGGATACTTGTAGAATGTATTAGAATTATTACTCAAAGACTAAGTTAGAATGCAGTGCAACTGTATAGAATGTGTGACTACTTCATTCGAATACAGACCCATATTAATATACATGCACTCACCAAGCACAGAGAAATGTTTTGAGAGTGAGGTATACTTATTAATGTAAAATAGAAACAGGGCAATAGAAACAGTGAATCCTAAAGGAAATCAATCCTGAATATTCATTGGAAGGACTGATGCTGAAGATTAAGCTCCAATACTTTGACCACCTGATGTGAATAGCCAAGTCATTGGAAAAGACTCTGATGCTGGGAATGATTTAGGGCAGGAGGAGAAGTAGGTGACAGAGGATGAGATAGTTGAATGGCATCATCGACTCAACGGACATGAGTTTGAGCAAACTCAAGGAGATTTTGAAGGACAGGGAAGCCTGGCATGGCATGCTGCAGTCCGTTTGGTTGCAAACATCTGACATGATTTAGTGACTGAATAAACAATAAATCTGGAATTACCTAATGGTTAATATGAGGCCACAAGGGATAGATTCCCTTTTAGTATACTAACAGGCCAGATTTTTAGTATAGACTTTTGAGCAAGGCTGAGCAAAGTACCGTACAGATCTGTCCAAGTGGCTAGCCTATCTCTATCAGGTGATACCCCAAATCCCTGTATACTTTTTATCTTTTATCTGTGTATCATTGGTCATCTAAAAATCTTATGAGTTGGAAGTATATGTAATATTATTTTTAAATGGACTTGAATAAGCGCTCAGTAAAGACCTAGAGTTTGCCCAAAGTCGCCTTGGGATCAATGGTGGAATGTGGACTCAAGTTTGATCTTCAGACTTTAAGCACTGTGCTTTTTGATCTCATCTTCTTTGAGCCTGAAGCCTGGAAGTATAGGTGAAAAATGTGGAGGGAAGTCTCTCTCTTCATTGGAAAAGGGGCAGTAATTCTAGACACATTGTTGAAACTAGAGTTAAGCCTTTAAAAGAAATCCCCTTTTTTTCATCATCCTGGAAGTCTTGTTGTGTGTGTGTGTGTGTGTGTGTGTGTGTGTGTTGGGATGGGCAAGGGATTCTGGGATTGTTTCTGTGATTAACTCACTGTATTTTACAAGTAGCTCTGGCAAGCATGGTGGGATAATAATAATTTGTCCCTTGTTGATTTCAGTCACAAAGGAGAATTAATAAAAGTCTGGGTCATTTAGTTTTCTCCTGAAGCTTGGAAATTTAATTATCTTATTTTTTCTCTTTCTGTTTTAATCCAAGTAATCCAAGTAGTTTATTATTAATTTTCCAATGTATTTACTTTTATCTCATTGCAACATTTTTGGGTTACATATGAATTTAACCATCAGACTGGAATCAAATTATGGCTGAATTTGGATGTTCTCTGCCCAAAGCCTGAGAAATAATATTTGGATCAACATCTTTGACAATAAGAAATGTAGAATTTCTCTCTCACACACAGACACACATGTGTGTCTTCTTAAATTTCATTTATTTTAATGAGTCCTTTTGTGGTTAAGGGAGTATATGCTTGTTTGACTTCCTGTTGAAAATAAATACCCCAGAGAAGGAAAATGCATGGATTCTCTATCAGTCTTGCATTCCATGGGACTTGGCTTTTGAATTAGTGATAATTTAGGAGACTTTGAGGAATCAGATGTAAAAAAAAACACATTTCCCTGGGAGGGTTAGATCCAGAATATAGGTAATTCCTCAAGCAAGAGTCAGCATGGCAGATGAAAGATTGTGTATTGAAGTCAGAACTGGGTTTAAATTGTGATGGTGTATTACATACTGAATATTATACTTTGAATGATAGAATTAAATAATCCGAGCCTTCATTCTCTGTAAAATGAAATTGATAGTATTTCTCCACCCAACTTCAAAGGATTTTTCTGGAGTCAAGCAAAAGAAATAAATCTGAAACTGCTTTATACAAGCTTGTATCATTTAGGATTCTTTGGATATAAACAGCAGATTCTAACTTAAGTTAAAAAATATATATATTCTAAGGCCCTAAAGTAAGTCACAGGTTCCCCAGGGTGGTGTTGGTGGTAAAGAACCCGCCTGCCAATGCAAGCAACCTAAAAGACATGGGTTGGATCACTGGGTCAGGCAGATTCCCTGGAGGAGGGCATGGCAACCTACTCCAGTATTCCTGCCTGGAGAATCCCATGGACAGAGGAACTTGGAGGGCTACAGTCCATAGGGTTGCAAAGAGTCAGACACAACTGAAGCAACTTAGCATGCACACAAAAGATAAGTCACTAAGTGAAAAGACACAACCGGGGTACTAGGTGCAGAAGCACAGTAACCCCGGTGCTGGACCAGGGATCTAAATTACAGCAACTAATGGGTGGCCCTGCCAGGATAATTTCACCAGGATGAATCAGTTCTGCCTTTCTGTCTTTGAGTTCTTCTGCTCAAGATTTAGAATCTCTGGAGGGAGACCAAGANCTAGGTGCAGAAGCACAGTAACCCCGATGCTGGACCAGGGATCTAAATTACAGCAACTAATGGGTGGTCCTGCCAGGATAATTTCACCAAGATGAATCAGTTCTGCCTTTCTCTCTTTGAGTTCTTCTGCTCGAGATTTAGAATCTCTGGAGAGAGACCAAGGCCAAACGTCCCCATCTTGGGATAGGAGCCTTCCACCTTGATTAGCTGGGGCAAGGCACCTTGATTAACAGACCATGAAGACTGCCAACACTGAAGGACAGGAAATGCTATCAGGAGAAAGCTGGGAATAGAGGCTGGGTAGCAAAACCACAATAGTCAGTGTCATGACTACACAAGTATTTGTTCCATGGGAGGGCAGGATGCTGAGAGGATGCAGTGATGACGGTAAGGCACAGGGGTGAAAGGGGAGCTCTGGTTAGCTAAGGCCTCCCTTAGGGTGCACACTTTGGTGAAAAGGGGGAGGGTGTATTAAGGAAGGGGGAGGGTGAGTGGTTAAGGAAATAGAGGTGGGAGGACCCTTTCACTTATACCATTTATTTGTGCCCAAATGGATGTCATATAACATTACAAGGTAAACATAGACATCATCAGTTCATGTTTTGGAATTGGTTTTCCTAGTTTTTCAAAAGTGGAAAGTGCATCTTGCACGCATTCTAGGGTTATAGGAAGGAAAGTGCCTGAGAGGACTCAGAAGGGGTATTTGGAATGGCTTGGCCCCTGCCACATGTCAGACAGAAATGCTTCTATTTATATCTTTTATGAATTGGGTTTTCATGTGTGAATCTCTTTAGGGTAGGGTAAAAAAAAAAAAAAAAGAGTTCGCTGCTAAAAATAGCACCAGAAAGCCAGTGTGTGCTAAAGGAAAATATGAAGAATGTTTTTGAATAACCCATTTAGGCTCTTCAAACTGTCTCAGTCTCTATCGACAGCTGGGCAGCTGGGTACACAAGCACAATATTGCTTTATTGTTTGATTCATCTCAATATTACCTCAGCATTGTTCATACAATTTATTTTGCAATAGCCAGAAAGAGCTGCAGTCTGCAGAAAATGTTTACCTGCCAAGAGGGTTTATTGAAATAAGCCTGAATTGTGCTTGAACTGTTTGGTCAACAGGGAAATTAATAGGTTCAGACAGATTGGGCTTCTTTGTTGAAAAAAGATCTTGCTTAGCATGTACCCAGAAAAGTTGGAACTCAGCTGCCCTGGAATTCTCAGTCCTCCTTGAAATCTGGGAATTCTTTTTGCTCATTCATTTGCCCTCAAGAGCCACTAGCACTTCTCAGAATGAATGAATCTGTCTGGTGAACTAAGATGAGTTTGAGAAGTATGTAGTGGAGGGGAGGATGGCTGACTTCAGGAAATGCATATTCTTAGCTTTGCCCCCAAGCAAAACAAATTGTGTGAATATTCTTAGATTGTTCAAAATAAACTTCATGTAAGGTCAAACCAGTGACTTAAACAATGATACCTTAGACATACCACAATGTACCATTTGGCTTTCAAGATGTTACATGACATACTTTTGAATTGTACATTTACTTTAATTATATAATTATATTCTCAGGATCAGAGTGGAAGTAGTGTTATATCTGTCTATCTCCTTGACTATAAAATCTACCTATCATAGCTGTCTACTATCTATCTACCTCTTTCCCAAATATACCACTGTAATTGTTTTAGTCTGTTAGCCTTACAGAATTCTGTCTTTGAATTTTAACTAAGAATATCCAAAACAGTGTATGCAGATGCCTCTGGAAGGGGGTTACAAAGGTCAGTGCCTTCTGATTTCTGCTTGCTTGATAGAGGTTGTCTAGTGGAGAAGAAGAGAGATCAAACAAATTAACAGAGGCGGATAATGAAAAAGGGAAGACTAGGAAAATTTTAGAAAGAAGATTATAGGATATAGAATACTACTTATATTAAATATTTTTCTTCTTTTTTAAATATGTTAAATCTTAAATACATGCTCATTTTTTAAAATGTTGAAAATATTAAAAAACATGAAAATATAAAAGGAGCAGAAAAATACAGCGTGAATCCCACCAACTTCAAGACAACTGATGGCATTTCTGTATATTTCTTTCCAGACTTTTATCTCTCTTTTCTTTAATGTTCACATAGTTGTGTTTATTCAACATATGCACTTTCGTTGTTTGCTTTGTCCAATAAATAATATAACACGAAATCAGTGTCTTTGTGAATAAATATTTGTTTAGTATTTTAGATTATCTTGAAATCTAGACTTTTCAGTAGTGAAGTTAATAGGTTAAACATGTATGCATTTTTAGGTTCTTAACCTCTAGAAGATTCTGCTAATTTACATTTCCATTTTATATTTCAATTTGCACTCATTTGCAAGTTCTAAAGCCCCCAGTGGGACTTTGTGTCCTACTGGGTAGCATAATTGACTTTCATCAACACTGAATTGATCATTTTTATTTAATTTGTGAATTTAACATAAATTAATAAAAATTTATGCTTTGCTTTTAAGTTGCGCATTTTTTTGATTATTAGTAATGCTTTTTTGCTTTTTATGTGCTTATTGGCCATCAGTATTATACTTTTTGTGAATTATCTAAGCATATGTTTGTATCTTTTAATTCTTATATTTTAATATTTGAATTCATATATTTTAATTTTTATGGATTATAAAGATTTTTATGCTTTGTTAAATGTATATTTTTTCAAAGCTTGTCACAGGCTTTTTAATTTTATTGTTAAAGTTTATCATTATTTTTGCCTTTTAAGAATTATTTTATTGAAATATAGTTTATTATGTTGTAATGTGCTTTTTAATGCATGAGCATTTTAACGTGCCATGTGTTCACATGCATCTACCTATTCCTTTATTCTTTCTGCCTTTAATTTTATGCTTAAAAAGCTTTTCATCATTCCTGAATCAGATAATTCCCCATGTTATCTTGTGTGTTTCATGTTTTACATTCAACCCTTTGATCTCTCTGGAACTTATCTGGGTATATGGCCATGATATAGGGATTTGCTTTGATTTATTCCCCTCTGAACTCCTTGTCCTAGCCCTGAAGGCCCCACGTGACCTGGTCCCTGCCTATCTCACTAAACTCCATCATCTCTGACGTGGTCTGGGTGTAGATTGGAAAATAATTTCCAGACATTAGACAGAATGAGAGGGAAATAAAATTTATTAGAGTGGGAGACGCTGTTAGAACAGTGGGCCAGCTCAAGGGAGAACTGACACGGAATAGGGGTCCTTAGGCCACTTTTATACTCAGGGTACAAGGAGTGGGATAGGGGTCTTGCGGGTTATTTGCTAATTGGATGAGGCATGTATACTGGGTGGGGAAGAGTAGGGCAAATACCTTCTCCCGGTGGGGTAGGAGGGGAGACAGGTTATACTGTTCCATTAATAGTTACAACATGGGGGAGGGAAGGATGATAAGGGTCTGGTTTTTCTGATTTCAAGACCCTCCTTAGTTTTATCTGCTCTTTTGTCCTTGGGTCACCACATTCCTCCCTCTCTTTATTTTTAGGGCCAATTCTTTGGCACCTTTTGATACCTTGTTTGTGTCTAACTATCTATTTGCCTTCTCAGGCATTTAGGAACCCAGGTTTAGGGTGAAAAGGGGCGATGACCACTCTGGCTTCTTCAGGCTGTACAGGGGCATCATGGGGCTCTGGGTTTCCTTTGCCTGCTCTCTGTCAGGGTGCATTTACGGAGGGAGAGGAGAGTCCATGGAACGATAAGGTGGCTTGTTTCAGCATTGTCTGGGTGTTGGCCAGGAAGTATTCTTGTCAAACTATCACTTGGAGATTTGTTGTATTCTAGAAGAAACAAACTTAACAAGAAACTTAAAGATTCATGGCCCAAAGATTAATAGAAGCAGAAAAGCTGCTGAGGGGCTAGCCAGGAGAATCAGGACTAGACATTGGTTTGTGACGTTAGTGCTTCTCCCAGGGACGGCGGAGCCTGGTGGGCTGCCGTCTATGGGGTCGCACAGAGTTGGAAACGACTGATGTGACTTAGCAGTAGCAGCAGCAGCAGCAGGTACGAGAAGATGCAAAGATTTGGGCTCATTAAATCTTTACCTGAAAACATCTGACTCTCTGGAGGCTGGGTCTTCTGTTTTATTTTTTTTCCCCCCAGAGCACAGAGCGCCTTATTTCTGCTCTCCATCCTAAACTCTGTTCAGGGAGTGTTGAAGGTCAGCAGCTTGCAGTGGTCATGATGTAATCTTTGTAGAGGCAGCTGGCAAGTGCCAGCTTCCAATCAGTAGGGTCCCTTCATAGCCACATATTTAACCATGCTTTGGGGGCATTTCAAGGCTGTTGTGTCTCACAGTGCCGGGAAGGCTCATTCCCAGGTCTAACGAAGATTCCATTGACAGGCCACTCATTGAGCTGTTACTAAACCAGACCTTGCAAGTAGCAAAAGTCTCTGGACCATACCTGTCTTACTAGCCTCTTGGTCCAGGAAAATATTCCCTCTTTTTGCTTATTCCCATATCTGCTGCTGCTGCTGCTAAGTGACTTCAGTCGTTTCTGACTCCGTGTGACCCCATAGACTGCAGCCTACCAGGATCCCGTGTCTCTGGGATTCTCCAGGCAAGAACACTGGAGTAGGTTGCCATTTCCTTCTCCAATGCATGAAAGTGAAAAGTGAAAGTGAAGTCACTCAGTCGTGTCCAACTCTTAGTGACCCCATGGACTGCAGCCCACCAGGCTCCTCCGTTCATGGGAGTTTCCAGGCAAGAGTACTGGAGTGGGGTGCCATTGCCTAGATATGCTTCCCATATCTAGAGTTACATTATTACAATCATTGATCACATATGGAACTGCATATCAGCATTTTATCACAGGCTCAGTCACACATTTACTAACCTAAGAAACAATCTTCTGAAACAAGCAACATAGAAAATAATATAACTAGCAGTTATTAGTAAGATCACAAGCAAGAATTTAAGTCAAGAACTTTCATTAGATAAATAGCCCAGTATACCCAGGTCATCTGACTTAGTTAAATGATTATAACCAGGTGTTAATCTCCTGGCTGTACATCATGGAGCATCTGACCTTTATCCAAAGATTGGTTACTGAGATAAGCTTTGGAAACAAACTTAGAGTGTCCTTTTTAATAACTTAATTAAATCTTTTAGCAATATAACATAACAACAAGGAGCTATCTCAAAAGTGAGTCTTAGTAAGCACTAGAACTTAATTAACAAAACTAGAAACTTAGTTTAACAATTAACAAGACTTAATATTCAGTGAAACATAATTTTTTCATTATGAGAGCATTAACCCTATAGCCAGGGAAGGCTTTAACTCATCAAAAAAAAAAAAGAGGTTTGTCAGGGAGCTGGGAAAATCCAAGTGGCCGTCTTTGGATTTCCCATAGCCCTGACTCTGATTTACAGCTATTGTTCACCCATTTTTAATTCCTTGATTTAGAAGTAGACTATTGCCACGTTTTAAGGACCTCAGGATAGCAAAAGTCTACCCATGAGGGCTTAATTTTTATAGAAGCAGAATGAGCTTTGTCTACATGTACCATAATCTTAAATAATGTTTATTTACTTTACCAAAGTAACAAAAGATTTTACAAACAAATATAAATCACTTAAAGGCCAAGAAATTCATATGTTATCAAAAGCTTCGTTCTAAGAAAGCTTTGTTCTCTTAACATAGAGAGTAGACTGAATTCCTGTTTGGTACTAGTTTACCAGATAACAAACAAACAAAATTTGTTTATCAGTTAAGCTTAGGAAAACCTTTTCCATAAATCTTGAACTAGCAGTATTTTTCTAAAGGCATGAGAGTGAAACCATAGAAGGCATGTTTAAAATCTAATGAAATTGCAGTTGACAAAGTAGCCTGGTCATTGCTGTGACATGTAACACTTTAACATGATAACTAGAATTATAACTGAAAACATTTCATCAGAATGTTAGGTAGGTAGAATAGGGAAAAGAAGTCCAAAATGGCGGTGGCTAAACGATAAGGAAGGAAAAAGCCCACAAAAGTAGAACAAAGGAAGGTCCGAGGACCGGAGTGAGGACCTCAGGTAAAACAACACTCCTGGCTGGTCCAATTTACGTAGGACAGGCCCAGGCAGAGATAAACATATAAACAGAGGAGCCAAAGCTTGCTCGCTCTCTCTCTTTCCCACACAGTGGGGCGCTTTTCTCTTCGCGTCTTTGGATCGACCTGCTCTCACGCCTTGAAGATGGATTTTCCTGCTATCTTCTAAACAAAATAGAGCTGGAACAGTGAGCTGTAACACTGATTAGTCTAAGAGCTATAACACGGTCTGCCCAAGACCCAAGAGCTGTGACACACTGAGGGGGCTTAAATGTCCGTCACTCCAAATCTTTGTTGTGACGAGACAAAAACCAAGGAGCATACAGTCGCGTGACGTCTATGGTGCCATGACTCGGATCAGATTTTCATGAAATTCACATAATTTCTAAGATATCTAGATTAGTAACATCACCCATACAATTTAACCTGAGAAGATTCATCACTCCTCTAACAATACTTCCCATGTAATTTAACATGTTAAATGAACTCAGGTAGTTAAATAGCTCTTTGGGATGTCTCAGGGGCCCTTTGAAGCATCCCAAAGTTAGCTAGAAGTTGTTATTTAGGAAATTTTGTTGGTAAATATCAAAAGGGTTTATAACAGTCAGATAGAATCATATAGATCACTGTGAAACAACATATTCACTTAGCCAAAGTAACAAGATTTCAAACATAAACATAGAACAGATCACTTCAGAGGTAAAGAAACTTAAAATCCATTATCAAAGGCAGTTCAACATCTCAAGAAAACTTGTATTTATACACAAAACTCTTCCTTTGGGGTGCACTTTTCATCAAACCTTCTTATCACTTTCTGTACCCATTACTTTGTTCTCCCATCCTGTAAGAGCCACCTATAAGTCAGACCTATTTCCTTTTCCTTTCATAAAATATAATTTCATTCTTCATACCTTCTTTACTGAAAACACACATCCTACTTTCCTTAAGCAACCAAGAACAGATCTTTATATTAGCATTCTATAGATTGGTGAACAGAAATACTGGTGATAATTAAAAAAAAAAATTCTAGAGAACATCTCAGGATGGCGCCAAACATTATTCATTAATAGTCCAAAATCTCTTTAGTTTCTGTGTAACAGGAAGTTAGTGTTAAGTAGCAAGTGTTACAGAATCTTATTTTACTTGGAAATGACCTAGCTATTCAATAAGCTTCTGTCCCTTAGTTTAGCACAGCCCTAGAAATTCAGGTTACCAAAACCGAGAGAGACTATTTTAGACAAACATTTCTAAGTATAATTATTCTTAACAGTTTATCTAAAAGCTCTTGTCTCATTTATATTTTTCTTTTTTGAAAAGTTTCTTCACTCGAGTTGCTTTCCTTGCTGACAAACTTGTACCAGATTCAACAATATAACACTATCTAACTTACAATAAACCTAGGAACAAAGAAAATATTATGCTTAATGTTAATGACTCTTAGACATGTCTATATTAGATTAGCAAACAGTAATACTAGATATTTAATATTATTTCCCTGTTCACGTGAATCTGATATACATTTAGGTTAATTTCTCTTGTATTTAGAATTGTCTGATTTGTAAGCACTTACTTTTCTTTCAGTTCAGTTCAGTTCAGTCGCTCAGTTGTGTCCAACTCTTTGCGACCCCATGAATCGCAGCACTCCAGGCCTCCCTGTTCTTTAGGTCAATTAAATTAGAACTTATTTACAACTTCAGCAATATTATCAAAAAGACCAAATGACACACACTGAGACATACATAAATCCAGACAGACAGACAGACAGAGATCTCATAGTTTTCCACTTGAGATTTAAAATGTCTCTTTGACCCCCCCCCCTTTTTTTTTTTGGCTTGGAGTTCTAATTTGTCCAATGATGAGGTCTCAAACAAAGTGGGCTGTGTGTTTCAACCACATGGAAAGGGTTAATTTCAAGCTTTCCCTTTCTTTGGCATAGTCAATAAAGCACAAATAGATGTTTTTCTGGAACTCTCTTGCTTTTTCCATGATCCAGCGGATGTTGGCAATTTGACCTCTGGTTCCTCTACGTTTTCTAAAGCCAGCTTGAACATCAGGGAGTTCACGGTTCACGTATTGCTGAAGCCTGGCTTGGAGAATTTTGAGCATTACTTTACTAACATGTGAGATGAGTGCAATTGTGCGGTAGTTTGAGCATTCTTTGACATTGCCTTTCTTTGGGATTGGAATGAAAACTGACCTTTTCCAGTCCTGTGGCCACTGCTGAGTTTTCCAAATTTGCTGGCATATTGAGTGTGGCACTTTGACAGCATCATCTTTCAGGATTTGAAACAAAACTGGAATTCCATCCCCTCCACTAGCTTTGTTCGTAGTGATGCTTTAATATAGACCAAATAGTGCTCAAATTGACTCTGATATCAGGGGCAGATCAGCTGATCAAAATCTTACATTGTCCCTCTGGTGGAAGTGAGGTCCTTGTGTCATCAGAAGAATCTGAAGGGTTAAGGGAATTTGCAGGAGTGGGGAAGCTTGGTCCTCTCCCACCCTGAGAAACAGGAGTAGTTAGAAGGGAATTCTTTAGGATGCTCAGGAGGGGGGAAACTTTGTTCCCTCTCCACCTGAGAAGCATAGTTAGAAGGGGATTCTTTAGAAAGTTAGGCGAGTTTTTGATCCTTCAGGCTTTTGAATATAGGAGAAAGACTTGGACCAAAGGGCACCTCACAATCCTTTCCTAGTGATCATTTGGATATGAAAGGTTGAGTAGAGGTCATCTAGGAAATCTGATGAAGACAGACAGAGCGGGAAAGGAGATAGGGAAGCAACAGAACATAAGGAAATTCTGAGTCCTTTCCCTCTTTTGGCAAAAGCTAGTGTGCCATTCAGAGGCCATTTTTTTTGCAG